>CM052137.1:5448167-5537532 GCA_028454255.1 Halictus ligatus
TAATAAATATCAGAACAATTTAAAGCGAAGGACAGATTACGAGAATTAAACAGAGGCACCACCCAGGAACAAACTATTAGGGGCACCCGTAATTATTTGCAGAGAATTTGTTTTGCCTTTAGTTCTGTACTGTCTATACTAGTTCTCTGTCTGTGTGTGTTCAAAATATTCTAAAAAGTATAATTTTTTTTTACGATCCTGTAATAAAATGGCGGCGTCCGTACCTTCCGAGTTTCATATTCGTCGTTGCATACTTTTTCATTTTCATGCGGGATTTAATGCGACGGTAACAAGAAAGAAAATTTGTGATGTTTATGGAGATGTATTGAAGGTCAACAAGTGTCAACGGCGGTTCAGAAGGTTTGCTGCTGGTGATTAGGATCTCTCCGACAGGCCTCGAAGTGGACGACCGGTTGAATTTGATAACGACGCCCTAAAATCTCTAGTGGAAGCTGATCCAAAACTAAGTATACAAGAATTATTGAGAATCCTTGAGTCCACATGGTCGACATAACCTCCCATTCAAACTCTCGGAGCTCCTGGCGCGTCATCAAAATTTTCCAGGAAAAGAAAAAATTTGACAACCCAGTAGACGATCCCCATCTTGGTCCCCATCCTTGGACAATTTTTGCAAACTGTCCTTGATAACGATGGAGATTATATAATAAATTAAGAAATAAAAACTTGAAAGTAAACTAAAAGTAAACCTAAAACTTTTAGATTTCAAAATAATTGATTACTTATGGGCCCCCTGATATAATTAAAAATTGTATAATATGAAATCCGACTAAATCTCCTTATTTCTCACAGGAAAATTGGTCCTTTTCATCCAGCAGCAAGAAGTTCCAAGAAAACCGAACGGTATCGGAAGACTGCATGTATCCTCGGCGGATTCCGCGAGCCCCACCCAAGCAACTCGCGGTTTAAACCTAAAATACCACGTTCTCCCTAAAACAAATGGTAAGGTATCCGGTAATAAGACAGCGGTCGCTGGTCCGCGGCGTTTCTCCCCGCAGTAAAACCGTTCCCGTCGAAACGTATCTCACGGGGTCGGCGTTACGAACAGCGGTAACGTCTCTCGCGTTAAAACCAGCATGCCCTTTAATACCCGGCCATCAATGAGCGTCTCCGGCGAATGACACGGCGCTCCTTCGCGACTCGACGCTCCGGCGCGTCTCGTTCCGCGCGGTAATAGCCGGCGATCGTACGACCATTTAATTTGTAGTGCGTCGCCCACGTGAATCCGTGTACGTGTCGGTACAATGGCGGGCCCCGGTGTCGGTTCGCGTGTGCACGCCACGGGGAAACGTAGGAACGGAATAGATGCGGATAGTTGATTGCCAACAACCGGAGAACGTATAGTTACAACGCGGATACCGCGCGTTGCCGCGCGGTGTAGCGATCGCTCATCGACCAGCGGAAGACCACCGTGCGTCACGCGCACACGAAACCCCCGGTCTGTAATCCCGCGAAAGACTCTCCTCTTTCGCGACACTTCGCGGGGCCCCCGGACAAATTGCCCCGATCCGACCCCGGGGCCCGGGCCGTTCCCCCGCGCCGGTAATCCAATTTGTACGCGATGCGGTCGCGCAGCGGGAAACCCATTGACGCGAGGCTTAAACCCTCGCGGACCCGGGGAATTTGCTCGCCGGCAACAAGTCCGGAGCCATTCACCGGGATCCTGTTCGAAAATCAATCACATCGATCGCGGGACCGACGCGGATGCGCCCGGCTACTTAGGCGGCTGATACCGGCCGCCACAATGCACGGCCATCCGTAACGGGACAATCGGACCCCGGACGTGAATGGCCCCCCGTTAAGAATTCGTAAATGTGATTTAGCTCGTTCTGCGCATGGGAGAGCTCGCGACGCCGTGCGCGCATGCGAACGCGGCCTGAATATAAGGAATACAAATGCGAAATAAATATCGATATGATATTGTTAGCGTTTATTAACCCTAGGGTGGTCTCGCGAATTTGCGTAACGCCAGTGGTCTTGATATCAGACACCTTATTTCTCACTGAAAATGTCACTGGGTTCAAATAACAAGAGACGTGTAATGCATTGTTTTTAATTCAGAAGGAATAGAAGCACAATAATGGAAATTACAGATATACCAGAATATACCATAATATACCATAATATACTAGAATATACTAGAATATACCATGATATACCAGAATATACCATAATATACCAGAATATACCATAATATACCATAATATTCCAGAATATACCAGAATATACCAATATATACTAGAATATACCATAATATACAGGAATATACCAAGATATACCAGCATATAAAATAATATACCAGAATATACAATAATTTTCCTTAATACACCAAAATATACTAAATTATACCAAATTATACCACAATGTACCATAATATACCATAATATAACATAATATACTATAATATACCAGATTATACCAATATATACCATAATGTACATATTCATGGATAAACAATCGCGACCACTCTAGGGTTAAAGCAGTGGAATGTTGCAATATCGTGTGTACAGTGTCGAAGATATTAATAGTTGTGTACATACAACTGTATAACTAAAAACTTAGTGTTGCAATGTGGGTTTACTTCGTGACGACGCGCTGGTTTGACCGATTGTTAGCGAGTGACTATAGCGAAAGAAAGTCCTCGCCTTTTCTTTACTGCAAGGGTCGTTTGCACCTAAGGGCTGTAAACCGCCCCTTAAACCTAAGGTTATGATTACGGGGGTCGGCATAGTTGGAAATCCATATATGTATGCAAGGGTCAAAATCTAGACAAACTGCCGCTTCAATATTGCAATGAGCATTTTAGAAGTGGTCAATTGTGTTTCTTAAAAGTCCAATCTACGTCTGTATATATCCCAAATTGCGAATTTCTACCTCATCGTGGAGTAATTTGTAATATTCGGCAGAAAATTCGAATTCTGAAGCAAGTATGACGTCACAAGATGGCTGCCGCTGAGAGATTCTCTTAATTTCGAGAGATTTAGTGTTCGTACCGAAAAAGGCTCTATACAGACGTAGCAAAGACATGTACAAACACGGTGGTATGCATTTTTAATTAATTACATAGTTATTTAACACATTGTTGACCGGCAATTTTACGCAGGAGCTATCTAATGTCACCAGATATTATTTCGTAATTAAATGTAGAACTAAAACAATCTAAATAAACTGCAATAAACTTTATTTATACATAATGCATTTAAATAAAACTTAAGACATATATTCTATACAACTTTTTATATCCTTTTCTGGTATGATATTCTCCCAACAACATTTGGTCATGAAAACACGAGATAACAATAGCAATGTGTTAAGACGTAAAATGTTTAGAAAAAAAAGGCACAGCGTAACATAGCGTGGAAGTCAAGGCCAAATGCCTGCCAGCCCCCTTAAGGGCTGTAAACCGCCCCTGTAAAGCTAAGGTTATGGTTAAGCGGCAATCGTTGCACACCAACAAATATATTTATATTATTTTGCTTGCTTACACGCTTCTTATAAAGCCCAGTTCGCAGATCTCGTTACGCGGCCCGCGTGTTCCCCGCTTGTCCACAAGAAGAAAAAGGAGAAAAAAGGAAGGTTTCGTGTACCTTCGGGCAGGATAATAATCGAGCAGCCCGGTGCCCGTGTCGAATCGTGATAACGCTCCCGACAGAATTTTGCGCATGTCGCGGTAGGACACCGCGATATCTCCGGACGTAAGCGTTGTAAACTCCCGGGCGAAGTTTCTCTCTCGGTAGGGACGTCCGTCGTAGTATAAAAATCGCAGCGGGTATCCGGAGGAACGCGCGGCCGCCGAGCAGAGCGGAGTGGAGCGAGGCGAGGCGGATCGGGCCGGTCTGCACGTGGAATTGACTTATTCCTGCGCCACGGAACGGAGAACACTTAAAAATCTGTGGCATCCGAGATGCTGCGCGGTAGATAATCTCGCGGCTGATCTCCCGGGCGTACGACCGACAATTTTCTCACGGACGGCCAATTCTAAATTAATTTCGAACAATGCCGGGGAAACCGGCGGCCGCCGCGCGATCGGGAGAATGCTCGGACCTCTCGATGGAACCTCCGTACCGTAAAACATATCAGATGAAATCTTTGGAAAATGTTCTGAGGTAGTAGTTTCTAATTTTATGGCCTGTATAGAGGCATTTCTCAATTTATAGTTTGAAAGATATGTCTGGAAGATTCTCTATCGGATGCACAGAAAGTAATAGGCAGTCTCTATTGGTGGCACTGTTTCTTCGTTTAGTATGCTATTTTTATGTGACGTCGAACGTAAAATCTGCCTGACTGGAGATTCTTCAAACGTGAATACTCCAAATGCAAGGCAGTGAAAACATTTCAAGAATCTCAAGATACTGTTGTACTATTTCCAACTGGTTGGAATGATTAAAAAGGGAGATAAACCAGCTTCTGTATCTTGCAATTGATGCAATTAGTAGTAATTTATATAGAAGGCGAAGAGAAAATGGTAAATAGGGGACAACGATGCCCTTTAAAATAGCTCCACGTAACCATTTACCTAAAGAAAACGAAATAAAATAATACTTTTATGTATAGTAAGACTAGCATAGTTACTATAAAATTGCCAAACATAGCTTTCACTTTTCACGGGTCCAAAGTCGCGTGGTCCTTCAACTTCCCCGTTTTTGCTCGCTGAAGTTCCTGAAGCAGCCTAATTTTTTGACAAAATGTTCCTAAACTCTTCGTCCCGAGTTTATGAGGAACGTGTTGCCGGTTCGTCGATCGGGCGAATAACCTAACCGCGTTTCCGTCAGCGCGTAAGGTCGTCTCGATTTCGGAGCGCGCGCGAGGGCCGTGTAGAGGTGTCGGGGCCGTATCCATAACGAACAATTCACGATGAAAATAACTCTGCGATGTAGTACAATGGAGGGCCCCCGTGCGCTCCGGCCACGAGGAGACAGAGCGGCCATGTATGGTGAACGATGGTGTGGCAGGTAGGTACCTTGCTTCGGCGAGCCCCCCATAGAGAAGGGCAGGAGAAGAAGAAAGGACATCGGTGACCACGGAAAACGGAGAGAGAGAGAGAGAGAGAGAGAGAGAGAAAAATCTCAACCGAAGCCCGCTCTCGCTCCGGAGAACAAGAGACGGTTTATCTAACGAGAAACGACTCATCGTCGACATAGTAACCAATTATGTCAATTAATTACGCCGGGGGCACCCGGGGGTTCGAGAGGGACCCTCAAACCTCGGACAAAATTATCGCGCGAAGCTTTCTTCGGTCCTTGTAACGTTGAAATAGAAATGTCAGTTGCGTTACTTTGCATAGTTAACATGTTTTGTAAACTCACGATTTCTTGATCTGAGTTAATACTTTTTCGAACAGAATTATTCACTGAATTATTCAGAACAGTATTAACCCTTTGCACAGACCAAGAATATTTCCTTTCTATATATTTTCTCATGTTGTACAAACGAAAATGGTGCAATTTACTCGTACAATCCTGAAGTGTTTAGCAATTTATTAGATAAAAACGAATTTAACCTGTTAACCGAGCGGGACGTATAAATACGTCAAACGTAAACAATATCGGGTACGGGTAGGACATATGAATACGTCCTTTTCTATTTGTTTGTAATTTTGTATTTTCCTTTGTGCTTTATATATAAATAAACGACAAAATATATACTTCATAGTCTTTTCATTTATTTTAAGCATAAATAAAAAAAAAAAATAATATGAAATTACATCCTCCGAGCGTGACGTATTTACACGTCCTAGTGAAAGAGTTCGCACCCGTTGTACGCTGCGTAATTAAAGAGGGAATTCCCCGGTTAACAGGTTAATAATGTAAAAAATATTTTGAATAGTGACACATCAATTCTCAGTGGCGCCTTACAGTCGCCGTTCGACTGCCAAGGGTTAACAATGAAAAAAAAAACAAATTCGACCGATATGTCCTCTAATGTCCTCTACAATCTAATCGCGTCAAATAACGTCCCCTGCGAAGCTTTTGGCTGAAACATTTCTCAGTAAAATCATTATTTATGCAGTAGTCGAAATGGTTCCACGGTAGTTCTTCGGTAGCGTGCGGCGAGGATGGTGAGATTCGACGACAAAATGGCTTTCGTCGGGGGGGGGGGGGGGGGGGGGGGGGCTCCACCCCGCCCGTCGCTGAACATCGTTATCCCCGAATTGGCGAGCCGGGGGAGGGGGGGGGGGGAGGTTGGGGGGCGCTCGCCGCGCTTGTTAATGAGTTCCCGATGAGTTGTATTGTGCGCGATAAACGCTGATCCGATCTGATCCTCCGGCGAGGAAAGTCTCGCGCGGAGATTGATCGGCTGAATGAAATCGTTAAACGGCTCCCACCCCGATCGAAATGGCTGCTCGCCGAGGCGAGACCGGGTCCCGGCCGTTGCGAAACCTCTCTTCTCGGCTCCCGGCTCCGGTAGACAAGTCCAGTTGCACCGGGTTACCCGCATTTATCAACCTGTATGACAGTCCGTGTACACTTCGGGGGGGAGGGAACGCGCGCGGACTAAACGGGCTGCGCGGGCTGCGCGGTGCAGCGAGAATTCAGGTGCCGCGGCGACAGGATCCCCTTACCTAATTCCTCTCCCGGATAGATACAACGCTTTTCAATTACGGAAATCGATACTTATCGAAATTCAGGTACACGACTCGCCGGGACCGCCTGCGACGCGATACACCGGCCGGCGAATAGAGGACCTGGATACATACTGTTCGCACGGACGGTTACCCCCGAGGCTTGTTCCGCGTATTGATCCCTGTTCGCCGAGACTTTATTGCTCCGCTCGAGCTGTTTATTTATGATTAACGCGAGCCACCCGGTGAACGGATCGGTCCACGCCGTTGCCGTCTCGGTGACACTCGAACCTAGGAAGCGAAATTGTTTTCTTTTTTTTTTTGCTGAAATCGACACGATCGTACGGTGTCGTTTATTGCGACCTCAAGTGGCGGTAAATCTTCCGTGAACTTTAGGGTAGGCTTCGTCGCGCGAGGAAAAAGGTCGCCGCACCGTTGATCGTAATAGCGGTTCCTGCGTATTGTGTTTAATTGAGTACGAACGAATGGGAGAATTCGATTATACTTTCGATCTGATAACGCCGCGCATACTTGATGGCGCTTAACGGAGAAGACTGGAGGTGAACACGCGCGGCGACCTTGAACGAGCGCATCAATTCTCACGCGCGATAGCCCCGAGTCACAGCTCTCGCCAGAGTACACACTCTCGGCGCGTCGCGAAATTCGTGAAATGGGATAAAAACGGGGGTGGGGGGGTACAGGGTACGCCCCTCGAGGGGTTGGCGAGGGGTTGGCCAGCGGGACGATCGGGGCGCGATGCGGCCGCGCGCTGACTATAATATCGAATATATTGGATAATGATAAAGCCGCGAGCACGTATACCCTCCGCGGACGGGTGATTGGTTATTAGTTTTGGGCCCGCGATACGATCTTAATGGGAATACTTAGGTGGGAGGCTCCGAGACATTGAAGATGATCTATACTCTGGCCCGCGTGCAGGCATCAGGGCCGGCTGATAGATCGACCGGGGCCCCTCTAGTCGCCGGGGCCCTACCGTACTTTCCATCCCTCCCCCGCGGTCTGCGCCCTACCAACCCCCTTTCCTACGTTTGGCCCTCGACCGAGACGCACGCACACGCGCGGGCAAGTTCGTGTAACGCACACCGAAAGGAACGCTTGCTCGGTATGTACGACGGTGGTGCGGCAACGGCAACGGCAACGGCAACCCGGCAACAACACAATGCAGCGAACACGGGGACCGATAAGATCGGGATCCGAACTGCTATGTCGAGAACGCCCGCTGGGACCCACGCCTTTTTTGCACGCAACCTCCCGACCGTGGTGCGTACATATATCTGTGCCCCCTCTCTGTCCTTCCTACGCCGGGCACCGTTGTTATTATTAGGATGAACGAGCAACCCCACCCCCTCGAGCCTCCCCCTCAGCCTTTTCTCGCAGCCCCGGAAGAAGGCCCTCCGATACCGAGGAGCCAGCGCCGCTTAGTCGACGCAGAGTCACTTCCTACCGGACATCTGCCTCTGACCCTCTCAGTTCCTGATCCCCTTTCACGCTCCTATCAGGGATTCTGTAACCCTTTCCTCGGCAATTAGCTTTTTTCCCGGTCACCAGCTGCTCCACGGTGAACTTGGAGGCACGGTGAACTCGGAGGTACGTACAGTAGCTCACGAAAGTATTCGAACGCTTCCAATCTACATCGTTAACAAATAAAATACACCCGTTGGGTTTAAGTTTTCAAAATAAGATTGTAAATAAAGACACATAAGAGTCTTGAGAATGTGTAAGTAAAATTACAAAAAAATCTGACAGCACATACGGGATTCACAAGGCATTGAGTATAAACATACCGTTTTCGGATGTCACAAAAGTATTGGAACGTACGAATAAATCTTGAATTGTTTGATGTTAATATCTGGTTAGTCCTCCTTTGGCATCAATAACGTGTCTTAGCCGGCTTTCCATACTATATACAAGTTTTTCCGTTGTCTTTTTTTCAATGGAATTCCATATTTCTATTATTTTGGTTTTTAACACTTCCTTGGACGTTATGTCAAAATTCATAAGTTTTCTTGCAATTTCGGCCCATAAATGTTCTATAGGATTTATGTCAGGGCTTTGCGGAGGAGTTTGTAGTGTATGCGGGGTATTATATATGATCCATTCCTTTACAATCCCAGCTGTATGTTTAGGATCGTTGTCCTGTTGGAAGTAGAAATCATCCAATAGGTTCAATTTAATTGCACTTTGTTTCAAATTTTGTTTCAAAATATTCAGATATTTGTACTTATCCATAATTCCGTCAATAAAAACAAGATTTCCCGATCCATTCGCCGCCATACACCCCCATACCATCACTGAGCCACCTCCGTGTTTCACAGTTGGAATCATATTCTGTATTTGCAATGCTGTGTTGCACTTTCGCCACACATAATGCTGTCCATCCGAACCGAAAATATTAAACTTACTTTCATCCGAGAAAATAACTTTATTCCAAAATGAAATATTCTTATCAATATACATTTTTGCAAACGTTAGTCTTTTCTTTTTATTAATTTTACTGATATATGGCTTTTTTCGTGGTATTCTTCCATGGTAATCATTACTCTGCAGAACCCTACGACACAGTTCGGGATGTACATCTTTCCGAAAATTATTTGCAACAATCCCCACAAGTTTTGGTGCAGATGTGCTTGGATTTTTCTTAATTTCACGTATAATCATTTTCTCCTCTCTGGGCGTTAACTTCTTTGGACGTCCTGTACGCTTCTTGTTTGTAATATTACCTTCAGTTTTCGACTTTTTTACTATATAATGTATCGTAGATTTACTTCGATTTATAAAAATTTGGCAATTTCAAGATTTATTTTCATTATGCAACTTCAATATTAATTCACGTTCACATTTACTGGTTTCTGATTTTTTCGTGCTCATGATTAGAATAACCATGAAAGATTATACTCTACGAAATCTGTATGAACCACACGATGTCTCGGAATCGACTAAAGTGTAATGTTTACATTTCAATCACTAGAAATACGCTTCTTGTCTACGCGTTCGAATACTTTTGTGACGTCCGTAAACGGTATGTTTATACTCAATGCCCTGTGAATCCTGTATGTGTTGTCAGATTTTTTTGTAATTTTACTTATACATTCTCAAGACTCCTATGTGTCTTTACTTACAATCTTATTTTGAAAACTTAAACCTAACGAGTGTATTTTATTTGTTAACGATGTAGATTGGAAGCGTTCGAATACTTTCGTGAGCTACTGTATGCTGCAGATGCTTCTGCATTTTTCATCCTTCTACCGACTCTCCGTTGCTGCACCTTTATTCTCTTTCCAAGACCTTGTCTCGCGTTATCAATCGTCTCATAGATCCCCTAACGGCAACAGCTACTGCAATCGTGCTACCCCCACTGATCGATTAATTTTGTTCGAGATTCTCGTGTGAAAGATTTTGTTGTGGCACAGTAAAATTATTTAGAAGTTTTACTGATAGGCGAAAAATACGGCGGAACAGACGACGATAAAGACGATCATAAAGATTTTGTGGAGCAATCAAACGGAGGCTATTATTTCTCGGGCCCTTGTTCCGCGGAGTTTCATATTTCAGCGTCTTGATTGGAAGTACTGTACGATTTCAGGGTAAAGATATGGGAGGGGGAACGGTCGGGTATTGGCCGAGCACGGTTTTTGCGACGCCTCGTTCCTGCCGGGGCTCGGCGAAATTAGATTAGGTTACTTATGACAGCGACGTAACTAAATCACATTCTTCGCGTGTTCGAGTTCTTTGCATGCACCTTTTCCCGTCGTTTGGTTTGATTTATAGGCTCGAGAGGTAGCCCGGCTCCCCCATAAGCGGCGCTCTCGAAACCAGTTGCTTCTTTCGGTCCGGGGCCCACCGGTAACGACGCCGAAAATAACGTTCCATCGCGCGCATCGTCCGCCGAAAACTTTGCCGTATCAAACAGTGTCGTCCGCTTCTAATTACGATCGTCGGAAACCACCTCGTAAACACGCTACGTAATTTTCGTCGAATCAACCGTCGACGATCTTCTTTTTGCGACGCCCATTTACGAGCCAGGAAAATGTCATTGAACGTCGCCGTTATTCGTGGACAGGGAATTGTCGTAATGCAATAAATTTTGTTATTTACCGTTCCAAAATTTGTCAACTGTGTCTACAATTTTTAATTTTTCTTCTCCTAGAAATCTTTCACTCGAGTGGCTTGCTTGTCAAGGATTAACATTTCATTCTGTTAACTCTTTGAGGCACAACTCTTTGGTAACACAAAATTTTGTGAATTCACAACCTACTGATGCGTTTTGATTTGCATACATTTTTTTCCCACTTATTTACACATTTACCATCGGCACATAGCATTGCCAACTGAATGAAAAACTTTAAATAAAGTATTAAACTGTACGACTATGAGTAACTCCAACTTTCTGAGGTGGGTTCACATATAGTTTCATGCGTGAAAAGCTAAGCAAAAGATGGGATAGTTTTTAACCAACCTAGCCCCAAAGATTTAATTCACTGTCTGCTTCAATCGCTAAATCAAATCAAAGAATTTTAAAATGGCGCTTGTATGTCCATTTTAGATACTCCAAGCGACTCCATCGAGGTCCGATCCGCGAAATAAAATTGCAAACCTACGAGTTTACGAATTGTCTGTGAATGACAGTCTTTTAGGAACGTCCCGGATTTTGTTTGGGGACCAGGGAGATATTTTCGATGCGAGACCTACAACGAAGACGTTTCAGGATCGCGAAAATGCTGGCGGATTGGAGCCGAATCGGAGCGGGCAAGGCCGGGTGACGCGTCTCGTGCTTGTATCTCCATTTTAATTGCTCCGCGCGACTCCATTAAGCTCCGATCATCGTATTTTGCGTTCGGGCGGCGACAGGGACGCGGGACATTTACCCGGGAAGCCAACTTCATAAGGCGACCGGAGTTTATAGCGCATCTGCATGTAAATGCAGGGGCCGATGTCGTCGAAACGGCGACGCCGAGTGCGGGGACGTACGGAGCCGGAGATATGCAGATTGACGATTACCATTTTTCACCGGGGACGTTTATAGTTCATGCACGCATCAATGTGTCACGCGTACGCGCAGATTGCCCGGCCGCTCTTACCCCCGGAGGAATCGGCGACGCGGACAAAGCGCCGGGGACCCGGTCGCGCTCTCTGTCTCGACGCGTGTAAATAATTTCGGGACGTTTGTCAGCCGGGGAGGATCGCGAGCGTCGCACGACCCTGTACACCACCTACGTGTGCCGGAGCGTGATGCTCGTTTTACGATTCGCGGGCCTCGCGAACCCGCTACCGTCCCATCGGCGAACATTGTTCCTCCTGGAACCGCTTCATGGGAACGCGTATTTATTGCCGCATTACAATGTACCCTCCTGCGCTCGCTGCTCTTGCGCCCAGCCGGCTAGAGAAAGTCCACTTTCTTTAACGACTCCGGCCATCCGAGTTTTTATTGCGGCCCCCGTCGCAAGTCACAGGCCGCGAGCTGCAACCGAGGGTGAAACTTTTTTCCGGCTCCATAAAATCTGGTTTTATTACCGTTTTTAATGCGACTGCCGTCGGGATCCGCGGCGCGACTCGCGCATTAACCCGTTAACGCCCAAGAATTTTTTTGTTTAATTTTAGCAAACGATGGACGAAACATCTAGTCAATCGTAGATACAACAAATATAATCTTGTTATCCTGCACTCAAACGAGTACAATGGGCGCTGATGGGTTGAGACTTCTGGGATGTTTGTTAAAGCAAATGCTTTCTGTGTGGTTGCAGACAATCGTGAGGACTAAAAATAAGGTGGAACATGAAATGCGAGGAAGATAAAAGGAATTTAACCCATTTGTATCATTAGCGTACATACACGCTCAATTTTCCTGGTCACTATCATTATTCATTAGCTAAAAAATAGAAATGGAGGGTGTTGTGGGACATGAAAGTATTAATTCTGCTCTAGATATGAAGTTCTTTTACTTGTAGCCATTTTTGTACTTAAATATAATTTTTAAAAAAGTTTGGTGATAAAAGCCTTCTTTTCATATTTCCTTCTAATGCAAATGAGTTAAGAGACTTATTAAAACGACCAAAGGAAGAACCAAAGGATTATTTCGTTCCAGAACCTTTTAATTGATACAGAGAATTTTTATTTGGTATAAAGATCCACGGTCTAGTAATCACCATTGTTCTTTGGTATGAATGTACCTATGTTTCTTTTGTGTTTATGTACCAGTTCTGTCGATTTGTTATCAGACATTACGAAAGACTGCTATTAAAAATGGTTGAGTGACGACCATCTTTGCGGAACAATATTTTCATAGTGCCAGACATAGTATTACTTATTGCTGTACACAGTCTGTCTAAGTGTACGATACAAAGTGTACGAGGCAAGAGCCGCCACACTATAACACCGTTAATTTATGTGGTCTAACGAAAAACGGCACAATTGTCTTAGACTGTCTAATGCACCACGATAAATAACACGTAGATGTAATGCATAAACCAGCATTCTACAACCGAACAGTAGTTGAGTAACACTCAACCGTTCATGTTTCACAATGCCGCCGAACATGGTCGCTGTTATTGGTAAACAAAGCTAACGTTGTATACTAACCCTCTTTTAATTTTTTTTCTCTCACAAACAGGTAATAGAATTTTAATTTGAGTATGAAAAGTATATTATCCCTTGGAAATTGTTTCTGTAGAAATATGTTTCACTAAAATAGTAAAATACTGAGAATAAAGGTTCAAAATTGCAAATATTGGAGGATCTAAGAATATTAGATCCACCTCCAAATCAAGGCTAGTAATTTCAAATATTTGACAATCAAGAACAGGCTCAAAAAATGCAATTTGGGGACGTGGGACGAGAAGTATGGAACCTGGAAAATAGGGAAGTCTGGTCATATCCTGTTGTCATAGCTTGCGTTAAATTTGAATCCCAACGAAAACAGAAAATACTGAATGGGGGCTCAAAATTTCGAATATTTGAGAGACAATGGCCTCTGAAATAGCTGTTGGAGACACCGGCCGAAAAACGAGGAGAAAACCCGAAAAATGTGGACGTGCAGTGACCCTGCCGTTGCCTCGGCGAGCGCACGCGCGTTTGCTCATCAGGGATGCCACGATTTCTCGGAAAACGGCTCGATTATCCGACGAGGAAGGTGCAATTTGCGAACGAATCGAAAAGATGCGCAGCCCGGGGCGAATGGGGGCCGCGAGGTGGGAACCACGAGAGCCAGGTTAGGGTTGCGGAAGGGGGTCCAGGGAGGTGGCGGCGTAGCAGCTTGAAGGACGTGATGAATCCTCGCGATTAACACGTCACCGTGGAAGAGCGTGTTTAATCAACGCGCGGAGAAGACGCTGCGGGGCGTCCGCATTCGGACCGCGTCTCGGCCCTGTCGTTGCACCCCTTTCACGGCGGCTGCAACACCCCGCCATAAATAACGGGGCGTTCTGGAGCCACGGGGGGATGACGACGATGGTAATTGTGAGTTACGTCGCTGGCCCCGTTGGGACCCGAGCGGGGGACCCGAGTGTCCACGAAATCAGCGACGGTAACGAGACTGATCAAAAGCTGCTCCCTTCCCCTCCCCCTCTTTCTTCCTTTTCTCTTTTTTCCCCCCGTTTCTTTTTTCTTTTTGTTTCTTTTTACGACCGACCGACTGCACTCCATTTTGATTCTTAAACGGCCCCCGGGTTCTGAATGAACTCTCGCACGCGATCCGCCGCGCGCCGATGCGATTTATGAACTGACCGGAAGATGATTTTGTTGCCCGGCGTCGCTGGTGTCTGGACGATCGCAGCCCGATCCTTATCGGCATGATCGAAGCCGCGATTGTCGCGCCCGGCTCCTCGTTCCGAGCGTTTAGACGTCTGTAGACTTACCTGCAACATAAAGTGGTCATGAAGCAGTTTTCATTAAGCTTAACTGTATACATAAAGGGTCAAATTCTAGACTGTTATCTACTCTTATGTGTACACATTTTTATTCAAACGTTACAATATAAATTTGAACCTTTATGGTCCGAGGTCTTTTGACTAACTATTACCACGTGAATGAATTCGGACCTGAGCAAATTTCCCTCGAAAAGAAAACAAGAAATTACTATTTGAAATAATTTATCTCGCACCCTTATCTTCCGTAAGAGCAATTTCAAACAACATATTATTTCCAATTCGCCACAGGAAATAATCCTTCAAATAATATGCTACATGTAAACTGGACTCATACCTGATTATACAGTCATCAAATTGTCTAAAAAAATTATAAAATGGAACAACGTGTCATTTAAAATGATATTTTAACCTGTTAACTGTGTATCGTCAATCCGAAACTCTATTGCGGTGCAGTTAACGTTAACGAATTGTTAAATTCTTATCGAATAAAAAAGTAATTCTTTCTCAATTAGCTTTACAGGGGCTTTGACTTTTAGAATAACCGCATTTGGCCTACGTTCGACGTGCACATTCGTTGCTTCATTCTAATTCCGCGCAGTGAGGGATTTTCCAAATTCAATTCCACAGTTAACTGGTTAATAAATTACTGAACACTTCAGTATTGTACGAGTCAATTGCACCAGTTTCATATGTATAACACGAAAAAAGTATATAGAAGGGAAATATTCTAGGTCGGAAGAAATGTTTCGTTTTGGAACTAAAATGGCTTCGAGTGCAATGGGTTAACTGTGCTGCGGCTGTTGTGCAGGAGAAACAGCGGCGGCCATGTTGGAAATTGTAGTAGAAAATGAGTTCTCGATATTCATTGAATTCCACAGTTAACTGGTTAAGCAATGCCTCCTCCACAGTCACGGAAGTGGCTACAAAATAAAATCCAATTTCAAATATGATTTCGAACGATGCCATTCCAGAAGTGACCAGGTCCGCTCCAATTCTCGGAAGCGTAGCCGGAAGTATCGATCCGGAGACGTGTTTCCACAGTGCCGGCGCACGGCTGTTGGGAAAGGCGTCGAAGGCGGGAATCTATAATGCGAAACGCCGCCGTTGCCGTGCCGTTGAGATGTTAACATCTTCACGGAATTCTCGTTACACGGATAGCTCCGCCGCGGCTTCTGAATCGACAATAGAATTCAGCGATCTCTATCCGGCGGAAAGCTCGTCGTTGAACCCGACGATTGTCAGCCGAGAGTCAGAAGCGAAGCAGGTGATACAATCGCGGCAGGGGATCGAACGTTTCACTCGATCGGCTCGCGAAAATCGTGGCCGCGCAGGTGAAAGTTTCCGCGGTAGCCGACGGTGTTTCTGCCTCGGACTCTCGTGGTAGCCGGCTCCGGGTGTAGAGCGTGTACACGCGGCGGCAACCGAATCTCTTGAATTGAATAGGTGGGGAACGCAGTCGCGTGGAACGGCGCAGAGACAAGAGGAGTCGAACAACGGATAATGCCGAGGTATGCAACAACGCCTTTCGCCGTAAAAAGACGCCGAGGAAACGAGAACGAAGGACGGGACAACGAGATAGTCGATAGTTCCTCGCGCCGACGCAAGAAGAGGCAGCTGCTGAATCATGGGACCCGGGGTATGCCCGGTCAAGGTCGTCGTGACGATACAGAAATCACGGGCTTATTACGCACGTTGTTTCGCCGCCCGAAAAAATCGTGCGACGGCGCCGTTGTTTTCGTCGCCTCCTGCGATTTCAGATTTCTTGCCGAGAGAGATCGTTGAAGGTGATCATGTGTTTTGTTATTTCTTTTTTTTTTGGGCAGAATTTCGTATTCCTCTCGTCGCAGAGGTTCTGTGTGCGAGCATGCGTTGTCAGTCATAAACGGGAAGCGGCACCCGGCCGGGTGCGCCTGTGAACCGTGATTTCCTGCGGACGATCGGCGCGATTGTTTACGGCTACCATAAAAGCGGACGAGGCCGGCGGAAAAGTTGTCCCACGTTTATTAACATCGGGGACAGATCGAATTTAAAGTATCGATCTTCCATAATAGGACGCGGCGCGGCAGCGGTGGCCAGCGCACCGGGACTCGGTAACAATAGCCTATTCTCCCCTGTACGCCGAACGAAAGTTTCTTCCCTTATGGGTATTACCGGTGGCCGGGGCACGGTGCTCGTTAATTAATCGCGCAACCTTAGAGGCCCGGGCAAAAACGCCATGGAATACGCCGCGGAAAGAGGCCAACTCGCGGTGATACTGCGTTCGAAGTCCGGCGCGTTCTGTCCGCGCTACCGTTCGCCTTTCCCACCGCACCCCCCGACCAATGAGACTAGCGGGGACGTTATTAATTAATCGAGAGAGTCCATGCCCGCCGGCCGACGGAAGGGAATGGGAAAGGCCCTCGGAGCAATATCTCCGCGACGAGACCGCGCGGTGGCCCTTCGGGACCACCGATCATCTCCGAGGCGAGTCGGGCCCCGAGAGTCCGCCGACAAAAACCGGGCGCTACGCAACATCGGGCCCATAAACAGCTTTTTAGGCGATCGGCCAGCGCTTGAATATTCAACGAGTATGCCGCGCCGCGACGGACCGCATCGGCATCGGCACCGGCACCGGTCGCGGACCGAGCCGCGGCAATTAATATTGATTTTATTAAATCGGAACTTTTTTGCACGACCTCCGGGCCAACTGTCGCGACTACGGACACGTTGCCGAAAGTACGCCGGGCCCGCATGCCGGCCGAGGCCCGCCACGGTTTTTCCTTTCCCTTCACGGATATGGTGCGTCGGGGTGGCGAACCGAAAATCACCCCCTCTCCGCTCCTGTCGCGGTACCCCGTGCCCCCCCCCCCCCCCGATTTACATCCCTGATTCGAAGATACTGCTGTTTTTCGACGACCGTTCGTTTCACCGGTCGGTAACGAAGCTGATACACAGTTGTAATGACCGGAGGGTCGGGTTCTTGGACGCATTCCTCGCGAAGGGTTCGAAAGGTCAAACCTTTCCGGTCCTTCGTCGATGCTCACTTTCAATTTCTTTTTAGAACCGCTTTCATATTTTTCTTTTTCACTTCTGACGCAAAAGTGCTGTATTTACTGTATTTTATGTATATTTATGTATTTGCTGTACTTTACTTGAAGTGCTGTACGTTATTGCAATTCCCCGGAAAAATTCTTTGTAAACTTTGCCCCGGCTATCGTTCTTCGTCGGCCAGTTCAAAGGCATTTTAAACAGTTCACAAGGTTTATAGCGGCTCGTAAAATAAGCGGGTTTACGTCTTCCACTTCTTCTGGAAAGTCGCAGTCGATTTGCTATTTCTATTGCGGTACTTTCGTTTATCTGTTAACTGTTTCCTACGGCAGCTCTATTGAAACTGCGTGAAACGTTCGAAAGAGGAATCGACTCGGTGCTTCTGTCCCTAGAGTAATAGAAAAAGAGTTTACACGATTCGATGGATCGCAGGATAAGATGCTAACGAACACCGTGGCTACAATAACACTTTATGGACTGTTCTAATGAGTTAAACGCGCGGTAAGTACGGTCATCCGGGAGACTTCAATGCCTGACGAGCGGCGTTGCTCCGGCGATTTGAACGCGCGATAAGCGGCACCTCGAACTTTCATGTTCCCTAACCCACCTGTTTCACGGCTAAGAATAAGTAACACGTGTTGCGCAACATTTGCACAACTTTATGTTTCCTGAGATCGATTTCGTTCTTTCGACAAGTCCGCCACTAACGGAACACGTTGATAATTAACCGCAGCCCTTAACAAGCAACGCCAGGAACCCGGGCGCATTCCACCGTGGATCCACGTAGAACAAAGTAACAGATCTCCCACCTGTTACATCGAATCTGTTGGAGGATCGCGTCACGGTTCTTCTTTCCCAGAATAGGGTGTCAAGTTATTGCATCGCTTATCCGGCTTTTATTGCCGCCTCTATTATGGCCGCTGACGTTTCCACGATCGTAGCGGAGGTACTGTTCGCTTTAGAACGCCGTAAATCAGACTCGTTAGCTCCGCAGGAACTGGGCCCTTCGCTTCGGAATCTTGGGGAGCTGATCTAATTACGCACCGAAATCTTGGGAACGAAAACGACGTGTCTCCTGACGGAACGCAGCCAACCAGAATCGAAACAGAGTTCTACGTCGATTCTCGTGAATTTCATGGAATTCGTAAAATGCTTTGCGTAATCAGTGGACCGCGGATTTATGCCGAGTAGGCGGAACACGACAGAGAATAAATGTCAAATGAATTTAACATTAGAACGACCGAGCAATAAATGCCACTGACGTATATTGCTTTTTTAGCAGTGACAAGACTGTGCCCGTTCAGACTTCGTACAACTTTTATTGTAATACGTGCTTCAATGAGGAGGTTCATTAAAACATTTCCGATGAAAACGTTTTTACAATTTCAGTAATTGTACAAGAAAAAATTAGGAAGCAGTCATTTCGACTGCTCCGGTCGTTCTAGTGTTAACACGGCTGGTACATTATTTAGAACCTATTAAAATTATTCCGAGAAGAAATCAATTTTTATACAACGCCCGTCTCTGGGAATTGATGAATGTAATTTTTATTTTAGTCCAGTAATCAGCTCCTTTTTTGCAAGTACTTTCCGTCAACCTAGTTTGGGAATCTCCAGTCTAGCTTGATGCAGAAAAATTGATGTATGTAATTTTTATTTTAGTCTAGTAATCAGCTCCTTTTTTGCAAATACTTTCCATCAACCTAGTTTGGAAACCTCTAGTCTAGCTTGATGCAGAGAACCTGAAGAGTTGCACTGCACAGCTATCAGTTAACATCAGACCGTACAGCAAGGTTGCAGGAAGGAAGTGGCCAGAATAGCCGGGCCCGAGAGTCCGCAATCTACAGTTCCCCAATTAATCCAGTCTACCTTAATCACCGACGTCCCTTATCTCCTCCTAAAGTCCTCCATTTGCAACACCTCCACCCCCCGGACTCCGGGCCGCAACGAAACTGGGACCGGCCAACAATGGCCCGGACTGGCGATAAGTCGTTTCAGGGAAGGTTGGTATCGGTGGAGGGGGGTCTCGGGGCACGGGTGCCCGGTATCAAAGAATTCATTACGACGCGGACAAAGCGGGAACAAGCGCGAATCTCCCACGGCGAGCTTGCTCCTCGGTCCTCCTGCCGATCGTCCTCGGAAATTTATTTCGCCGTGTCCCGGGGGCCGGCGCGGCGATGATATCCGGCCGGGTGAAACCTGGAAAAAGGAACGGCGAGGGGCACCGGGAAGGAAGATCGGTGGCAGATGCCGGGGTCCCAGTGGGACGCCAGGCGCCCCGGGAGTGAAGACGTTCGAGTAATTGGCCCTCTGCTTCGATTCCGACTGCTGCGGCGAACGGGGTCCCCCGATTCGGCCGAACCAGTCCTCCCTCTCCCTCTATCTCTCCCGGGTCGTCTCTCTCCATCCCTCGCGGTCCTCTCGCAGTCCTCTCTCGTTACAGCGCGAGAGCGTACCCGGTGTCGGCGGGGAGCTACTGATTACAGAGTTGCCCGCATCTCCCTCTGCCACCCCCTTCGGTCCCCCTTCGGTCCCCCTTCGGCACCCTTTCGGTCTCCTCGCGTCTTTAGCCGCGATCCAAAGAGTTGCCATCACCTTGTACTCGGTACACGTGTTACCTGCCGCGCATAATAAGGCCAACCCGAAGTGCTGCGCCAACCCGACCCCCTCCTCCCTGGTCCCCTGTCCCGATCCTCCCGTTTTCCCGTCCATCCACACCGCGCGTCCAGCTGCTCCACTTCTTCTTTTTTCTCTTCCTCCCGTCGCGTCGTTGGCGTTGTACCCCGCCTCGGAACGATCGAGCCGATTCATTCAGTTCTCGGAACCTACTGACCGGAGGAGCGGCGGCGGACCGCGAGATCTCTGCTCGCGGGGGCCGGGCGTCATTGTTCACCGGGGAACGAGGATGATTCTCACGATCCACCGTCGACGGGCTCACGTTTGCGCCCGGTTGCCGATTGTTTTTGTTGCCGCCGGTGGTGGCATTCGATGAATAGAAAGTTTCGTTTCCACCCGGCCCTCGATTCTAGAACAGTCGGATACACGCTCGGAAAATTGTCGTTCAACCACCATTGCGCGCCGGACAGAATCTGTCCGACGAGGATAATTCATCCTGGGAAACCAGCAATCAACGGTGAATAGTAACCTCTCTTTCGACGCAGACCATGAAAGAACAAAGAAGCGTCTAACGATTCAGCAAACAGTCGACACGCTAAGAACAGCTGGCAGACTGTCGGAGAAGTACCTTAAAAAATATTTTGAAAATTAATTTCGGGACTGAGTCTGTCATAGATTTGAAGGTCGAAGCAAAAATCTCATAATTTTCTCGGACTTCAAGCATTTGTTTCGTGACTGAGTCTATCATAGATTCAAAAATCGAAGCTTCCCCTTTAGGACCCTCAAAACTTGATGCAAGATTCCTTTCAGAAAGGTGTATCGCCAACTGTATAGTGATACAACCTGTGGCAAAAAATACCATATTTTTCTTGGACTTGAACCAGACGAGCTGAGATTTTTTGACGTGAGAAAGGTATTAGTTATTAGGCAAATAAAAGTAATGATAGTACGCAAATGGGTACTTAGACACCCAGTTGCCAACGTAAGGGTTAAAATCGCAGAGGGATGCACGTCGAAACTCGTCAGAATGCTCGTTCAGGGCAAAAGTGATCGACCTCTCGTGTGAAAGGGAGTGTCGCGCGGGGATTCGTTAAACAATTCGCACTCGGCTCGTTAAAATGGCGACTCACTCGGCCCGGAATGCTGACTTGCGGCTGCGGCAGGCGTGGAGTGTCGCGCTGGTACACGAGGAAGACAATGACGCGGTGAAAACGATCGAACCCCGTTCGAATGCTACCCGATCTGGTCCCCGGGGGAAACGCAAAAGGACGAAAGAAAATCTCGCGTTCTTTTCCTCCCCGTTCTCCCTCACCTGCCGTAAAGGTCGTCCGGTCGAGTTGCTCGTTTTCTCGAGTTTGTCGCGTCCCGCGGTGGAATGGTATCGGCCGTCCGGTTAATTACGGGTAACCCGTTTTCTCGCTGACTCGCCCTCACAATGTGTTAATTTATAATAGCGTGCGTTACAGAAGGCGTGGACGTTGTCACGCCTAGACGAGAGGAACGCGATGACGACGGCGAAAACCTTAGGGCCGAACGATCCCATCTGCGTCTCGCGGACACGGCGACGTCGCGTTTCCTTTTGTCCCGCTCGGTTCTGCCAGGCGAGATGGTCGATTTTTCGCGGGGACGTAATCACGCGTTTCGAGAGCGAATCCCGGCCCGCATACAAAGGGTAGAGGCGTGCGAGAGGCGTGCGAGGTCGGTTCCGATTGTCTTCCTCGAGGTGTCGGACCCCGGTCGCTTCCATCGAGTCACGTTTCCTGTAACGGCGATTCGCATCTGACTCCTCTGATTTTCGTCGCGGAGTTGTGTCACCCGGCCGGGATTTAATTAAATTTTATGCACGTCATAAAGATAATGACACAATCGACTTGGCTGTTGCTGCACAGAAATCGACCCGTCCGCATTGCGTCAGACGATGACTCATCCTTGCGTGTGTTACATCACGCTGCGAATCATATGCTCGCTGCACTACACGGGAATCGATGTTAATCGTAATTCGTAAAAATTTGTCTGGGTCTGGAGAGGTTCTCACAGCGTGAGGAAAATTTTGATTTGAGGGTTTGACGCGTTCGTGATGAAATTGAGTAGCTACAATTTGAAACGAAAGAAAAATTACTAGAACTATTGAAGAAAGAGGAAAATTGCGCCGATAATTATGTTTGATTCGCTTTGCGATCGTCTTGACAAATTCGGAAAAATATAGAAGCTCGCGTGGGGGGGAATGAGAATGTCAGTCGCCAGGATTCGACAGTTATCGAATGAGAAAGACCCGAATGACTATGGCCAGGCGCTCGAGCATCACAATACGCTGACTGTCAGTCAACCACCCCTCGGGACCTGCTTCAAGCTGCGTACGCCACAATAGTTATTTAAGAACAATATTTCCACACAGTACACACGAAACATTACTCCGGACGCACAATGCATCCAATCGAACTTAAAGAGTCCAATGATTACACGTGGGCGGACCTCGCTAAACCACTTTGTACCGGCGGTTATCGCACAATGCATCGCGATTAGGAGCGTGGGATGAATGACACACTTCAATACGTACGGAATGCACGTTCGGCTGATCACCCATAGTCCCTTTCGTTTGGCTTATTCTTGTAATCGATGGTATTCAATACTTTGTATACGCGTCCGGCTTCTCCGTAACGATCTTCATAGATCACTCGCCTGGATTACCGGCGCCCGTGAACACTTTACCTGTAATGTTCTCGTTGAACCGTGGCGAATGTTCCATCGAAACTGGACTACTGGAACGATTCACCTAACAACCTTTCGATCTTCTACCTACACAGTTTCGTGCGGATCATACTCGTAATTAGAGACTGCGAGAGAAAACGTTCTCTCGCAATAAACAGAAGTCGCGCGGAAATTAATTTCAGTAGGATCACTAGGTCGAAAATAATAAACTATTTTGAAACTCTTTCGAAGATTTTACTTTTCCGTATTTGGACCAAACATCGCAGAATTGACGTTGCATTGCTTGGCGTTCAAAAAATATATTTATTTAGAAGTAAAGTTAGACATCGAACTGAACGGGACTTTAACCAGTTAACCGTGGAGTTTAATTTGAAAAATCCCTCACGGAATTAAAATAAAGCAATTACGAATATACACGTCGAACGCGGGCCAAATGCGGCTATAATAAAAGCCAAAGCGCTTGTAAAGCTAAATGAGAAAGAACTAGTTTTTCATTCGATAAGAATTTAAAAATTCATTAACGTTAACTGCACAGCAATGGAGTTTCGGATTGACCAGTATACTCGTCAATCACAGTTAACCGGTCAATTATTTCTGCACCCTTTCTTGGAAAAATACAAGCCAGATTTTTGTGAAAAATTATTTGGTATTAAGATAGGTGGTTAAAAATATACACCCGGTTGGAAATCGATTTCTCCCAGGGACCACTATTTAACCCTCGACTACCCTTTCTGTTCCCACCACAATAATAACATCGTCGTTTCTTGAAATTATTTTGCATCTTTTTTAGAAAGATCTGATATTTCTGCTTTGATTCGCATTTTTCGTCAATCACAGTTAACTGGTTAAAGATCAACTTTGCACCTTAACACGTTCGCCGAGTGACATGCAAAATTAGCATGGTTCAATGTTCATGCGAAGAGGCGCGAACGAATTTCTTGCACAACCTCCGCTCGATATTCATAGATCACCGGCGGCTGGTCGTATCCGGCGGTAGATCTCTGGTTCGAGGATTTGTGGCTCGTCATCGAGGCTCTCTCGGCGAACGAAAAAGAAGTCTCTGTCGGATGAACACGTTCCGCGGCGGACGTTTCGACACTCGGAGGATCGTTTTTCGAGAAATCGGGGCCTCGCAGGTGGTGCCGCGGGGGCCCCGCGTGTTCCCCGGTTGCCGATAGCATCTGCGCCACTAATTTCCGACGATAGCGAAAGTGACGAGCGCCGCTCGTAAATTTGCGCCCGGTGGCCGGCCGAGCGATTCCGTCGGGACTGGTTCGCCCGTTCTCGTGACTTATCCAGCATCCACGGTGTCTCGGTAGCCTAACGGAGAGGCACCGTGTAGACAATGGGGCCCGCGGAGTTGCCACACCGGCCATTGTTTTTGCGCCGGTACCGTCGCGTCCCGTCGGTCCCCCCGCGGTTTTTACGGGCATTTACGCGAATTGATTTCACGTGAAACTGGCAGGCCACACCGCGGCTCTCGCAAACCGGGAACAACAACAACACGCCGTGCCGCAAAAATTCGGCGTTCGTGCATCGTGTGGGCAGAATTTAAATGGACGCGTTCCCAGAAGAGGAAATTGTTTTGTCGCAATAGAGAACAATGGACTGTCTCCTCGGAACGGTTCGTGACGGTAAGTGAGACTCATTATCTGGTTATTATGCGACAGACGTTCCACCGTACTCCCAGCTTTATGAATTGTTTTAACGGAACGCTTTGTACTCGCAATTCTCGCCACGATTTATCTTTAGTTACTTTTACGCAAACACAGCGCAAAATTATTTATTAGACTTAATCCTCGTCTTAAGGCTGCGGACGACTTTCATTTTCTCACTATGAATATATTATTTCTGCCTATTATACGATATCAGTTAATACGTGGCTCCTTACCCTCCCCTCGTCAATTATCTATGATTAGATATCTAAGAATACTTTCATCTACACGAACTCCCACACTTTCTTTCCTGTGTTATGAATGTAGTTGAAACGGTTTGAACTCATTTTTCCCCGTTTAACCAGACATTATATTTTCATAGTAGGCTCGCTGCGCGGGATCAGCAGCGCAAGGCAATATTTTCCGCCGATCGGTACGAGCGAAATGGTAGCCACATTCATTAAATCCATTTTAAAGGCACCGTTGCATGTCCGACCCGATATTACATGGGAAGGTGTTCGCATGTTACGATTCATTTAGCCGAGGTCTTAATTACTTTCGGCTGCACGTTTTGTAGGTTGATAAATCTATTTCCTGGTTTCGTAATCGAATGGCCACTTCGCCGAGGGAAATGAAGAAACGGCGAGGCGGGGGGGATGAAGCTCGAACGCGTTACCGGTACAGCAAATACAATTAGCTTCGTCACACGATAAATCCGCCGTAAAGATATTTATGACATATCTTAGCATGTATTTATTCGTGACAAAGCGAGAGACGAAATGTCTTTCGATTATAAATCCCTGAAATCCTGTTTACGCAATGATACCGCGCGCGCGTGAAATGTCCGAAATATTTCCACGTGTCCAGTATTAATTTGAATAGACGCGCATCTGGTCTGCGAAAATAAATATATTTTACAATAGCGATGCAGCGGTGATTGAACAGCTAAACGAGTATGCTCGTGAAGGCAAAGAAACCAGTGCGACGAACGCGTCATTATCGTGTCCCGGCAAGAATAATTATAATAAATATCAGAAGTCGAGAAACAACCGGGCACGTACACCGTGCGCGGCGTTCCGGCGAAACAGAAAAAGAAGTCGGCCTAGCGAGATGCTAATTGTCCGGGATGATTAGTGTGTACCGGGGAACGGTCGGCAGAAGAAGATCGCGTAAATCAATCAACGGGGTCTACGAGCGTTTCGACGACGAACCCCGGGATAATTGGAGTAGCGACAAGTTGATCAAGCGCGGCTTCTTTCACCCGGCGACGCGGTATGGACCGGATCGGATTCTACTCGTCTACTCGGATCCCTTAGTCATCGAGTGGCCGCATCGCGGGCGTGCCTTATGGGTCACCAAAAGAAACCATCTAATTGCTTATTAGAGCGCGATCACCCGCCGTCACAAAGTTTACTCATTCCTTTCCCCCCGAATTCGTTCGCCGCGTTTGTCGATGTTCGCCCCCAAATTCCAACCTGTAATCGGACTGCGAAATATACTCGTGGCACACTCGATTCTTTCAATTTTCAGCAGTCGCGGCACTTGATATTACCGATAACATTTGATATAATTAAAAGATGCAAAAATCTTTGCATAGAACTGCGCGCCTCACAGGAATCTGAAATTTTCTGGAGCAGTGCCCCCATCAATTTTAGCTACGAGACGCCACTGATTTACAGCATGCTGATCCATTGACATTTTTCAGCAGTGGCGGCACTTGATATTACCGATAACATTTGATGTAATTAAAAGATGAAAAAATTTTTGCATGGAACTGTGCGCTTCTCGGAAATCTCAAATTTTCTGGAGCAGTGCCCCCATCAATTTTAGCTACGAACCGCCACTGACTTTCAGCATGTTGATCCATTGACATTTTTCAGCAGTGGCTGCCCTTGATATTACCGATAACATTTGATGTAATTAAAAGATGAAAAAATTTTTGCATGGAACTGTGCGCTTCTCGGAAATCTCAAATTTTCTGGAGCAGTGCCCCCATCAATTTTAGCTAAGAACCGCCACTGATTTTCAGCATGCTGATCCATTCACATTTTTCAGCAGTGGCGGCCCTTGATATTACCGATAACATTTGATATAATTACAAGATGCAAAAATCTTTGCATGGAACTGCGCTTTTCACAGGAATCTGAAATTTTCTGGAGCAGTGCCTCCAATCAATTTTAGCTACGAGCCGCCACTGATTTTCGGCATGCTGATCCATTCTTATTTACACTTTCTGTCTCTTTATCTCTCTCTCCCTCTCACACACGCTCTCTCTCTCTATATCTTTCTGCATAATGAAAATGAAAATTTCTTTGAGTACATTCTCTTTAGCGAGCTCGTAGTTACTTTGGCAACTTTCCTAATAGAAGATTAATCAATCGACTTTGTGAAGATGAGAACCGAATGTTTATCGATAGTTGGGACACCGTGTACATTGCGATCGCGGTTGTCTTTTATAGTGATCCGACGGTGGCAGCGGATATTCGAACCGAGTCACTCGGCTAGCATGCAGCGGCGGCACGGTGTGATTTCAACGCTCATTGCGACTCAACCGGTGGAAATCCGGTGGAACACGCCATTACCGGGAACGGAGAAACGGGAAGAGTATTGTTGCGAAAACAGATACTTGTGCAACATCATATTCCGCCGGCGTTCATTACTTTCTTGTTAACGGCGGCTCTGTGTATTATCGTCGGGGCATCTGCGCGCACCCTAAATGGGGAGACGGCGTTTTCGAATCCCCGATCATCGACGAAAAATTGCCCATTGTTCCGATGACGAAAGAGTCTCCGCAGTCGACGGTAATGAGTAGAGTTGATCCGTAGACTGACTTAATAGGTAGACTATGAAATGCTGGAGTGCTTTAACGTTTGTCTCCTGCGACGATGAACAATTACTTTGTACGCTAGTCAATGGTGTCGATTGATTCCGGTAATTACTGCTTGACCAAAAATTGAACTAACATTGCTAGAATTAACACTAGATTTACGAGACTCGTCAAAATGACGGACTCGTTAAAGTTACAATTATTGAGAATGCGAGGACGCGTTTGTGAAGAATTGTTCTGTAGGTTCGTTTCTTTGAGCACATATTATTATGAAAATGGTTTAAAAGCTGATTAAATACAATTTTCACATTTTTACAACGCAATGTGAAACTTACTATTTTTAACTACTACTGCTGCGTAAAGCTAGTGTTAAGTAATAAACGGACAATTATTATTAAGAGTACGAGGGCGCACTTGTGAAGAATTGTTCAGTAGATTCGTTTCTTTGAGCACATATTACTATGAAAATGGTTCAAAATCTGATTAAATCCAATTTTCAGATTTTTACAACGCAATGTAAAACCTACTATTTTTAACTACTACTGCTGCGTAGAGCTAGTGTCAAGTAATAAACGGACAATTATTAAAAGTACGAGGGCGCGCTTGTGAAGAATTGTTCAGTAGATTCGTTTCTTTCAGCACATATTACAGTGAAAATGGTTGAAAATCTGATTTAGTACAATTCTCTTATTTTTACAGCGCAATGTAAAATAGTCACTTCTGGTGCTCGGTAAAGCTAGTGTTAAGTAATAAACGGACAATTATTATTAAGAGTACGAGGGCGCACTTGTGAAGAATTGTTCAGTAGATTCGTTTCTTTGAGCACATATTACTATGAAAATGGTTCAAAATCTGATTAAATCCAATTTTCAGATTTTTACAACGCAATGTAAAACCTACTATTTTTAACTACTACTGCTGCGTAAAGCTAGTGTTAAGTAATAAACGGACAATTATTATTAAGAGTACGAGGGCGCACTTGTGAAGAATTGTTCTGTAGGTTCGTTTCTTTCATATTACAGTGAAAACGGTTGAAAATCTGATTTAGTACAATTCTCTTATTTTTACAACGCAAAGTAAAATAGTCACTTCTAGTTCTCGGTAAAGCTAGTGTTAAGTAACAAACGGACAAAATCAAAGAAATAAAATAAAAATTCGTTGACATTGTAAAGCCTGCGTCTTACTTAGGAAATTAAAAAAGAATTCTACGTTGCTTGCGATTGAAAAATAAAACAGTTTATGCAGTACTGCTGGGTAAATTTTTAAATGTTGAAGATATGAGTTGCAGCCCGGGAAACTCGTGTTACGTAGCTCTGTTTCCGTCGGTGAGATCGTCAATTCCTAGATCGATAATTTTGCGTTATGCGCCCGATCGATAGTGGCTAGAGAGAAACGCTCGAGGAAGGGGTTGGGGGAGGGGGCCCGGTGGCCGACACAGCAGGGTGAAAGGAAGGATTCCTCTCTGTACGGCGAGGCTGCGGCAGCCAGTAATGTTGATTGCGAGGAATCCCGTATCGGCTTCTCTCCTCTCTTCGGATTCTCCTTCCGACGCGGTTCTTGTCGTCGCGCGGTTACCCCGGGTTTCACCGTGTCGTCGGTACTCGACTTCTCTCGCCGGGGTACCCAGCCTCCGCTTCCTCCGCCGCGGATCGAATCGCGATCGGATGTCTGTTACCGATGTCAATCTCCCTTCTTTTTTGCGCTTCCGTCGCGTCGCTACGAAAATCGAGGGACACGCTGCGCCGTGCTGCGACTCCCGGCTTTATTCCCACATTTCGTTTTGCGTATTTCTTTCGCCAACGTGCCGCGGATGCCGTGACTATGCACTTTCCTAGCGATCATTGTCTCCGATCGAACGGGATGCGCGCTGGGTTTCTTTTCTCTTTCCGACGGTTCGCGAATTAGCGCCGGATATCCTGCAGACGGCGGCAATTCTCGGTTTCGATTGTTCATTCCGCCAAGTGATGCGCAACCTTGGTATCGGAGTTGTCATAATCATTTTAGGCTCTTCATCTTGACCCATTAGCGCTCATTGTACTCGCTTGAGTACAGGATAGCAAGATTATATTTGTTTGCTTCTAGCGTTATCTAAGATTAACTAGATTCTAGATTCATCTAAAATTAACTTCTGTCCATCGTTTGCTAGAATTTAAAAAATAATTCTTGGGCGTTAATGGGTTAACGCTTCTACGGGGAAATTGTTGATAGGATTTTCAATGCAAGCTTAAATCTTTTACATAATAATTTTATACGGTATTATTTGATGAAGTTATCGAGGGTGGGTTGTTGGTTTGTGATGGAAGTTTCTGTTACTGTTGAAGCACCTATTAAAAAATTCTCAGCCATTTGCATAAACTTTAAAACATTATGGAATAATCATGGAATATGGGAAATTACTGAATAAGTTTTTCACTTGAAAGCACGTTAATAATAAGACTCAAATGGGCCATAGACTTCCAAAAATTATGGGAAATTATTACATAGGTTTTTCACTTGAAAGCACTTTACGAAAAGACTCAAATTTCGCTTTAAAATAATAGAATACTAAACTTTAACTTTCAAAAACTAAAAGACCATTCTACTTCCACTTATGAGGGTTAAAATCGTGAACAGTGCGCCCGGTAAACGTTACTGTTTAATCATCTAGGCCACCGAATAGGTTATTTAGAAATTACTTAAGCCATTACTCAATAAAAAACGAACGATCCATCGACTAGAATATGTGCCCTAATCACAGGTTGCTTGAACTCTTCATCCCCGAGGAGCTTTTAAAATTCTCCGGTGAAACGTAAGAGTCATCGACGTTTTTCCAGATATAATTACACATTGCTCCACAATTTGGAAGTCCCTGAAACGTAAGCTCCGAGCTGAAAACGCAAATGCGCGTATCCATCTCAGAGACAGGTGTTTGACGGATGTTCGTAATAACGTTTCCCTGTTCCGCCGGGTAAATTAGTGGGATTCCACGGAAACGTTGACAAGAAGATCGTAATCGAGCGGTCCGCAGCCTCCGGTTGACATGTATCCCGAAAGAGAAGGGCACGGTTGACCGGAGCCGGACAAATAATTATGCAAATAGACGAGCGATAGGATCTCGGTGAAAAAGCGGCGACGATCGAACGGCGCCCATTAATATCTACATTCCATCGGCTCCGTAGCACGGCAAGACTTAATTTCGTCCGTGGCGCGGGATTCTCGGCGCCGAAAATTTATGGGGACACTCGAGGGCCGCAGACACGCTTTCTACGGCTCGCGGCGCGGCGCGGCGTCTTGTCAGCTGGCGTCGAGCGCGGCCATAAATTCGCGGGGGGATTTTTGTTCGCGGACGCGTAAATTTCCGTCCCCGGCCGCGAACTATCTATTTCCGCTTATCTTCGCGAAAACGTCCGCGAAAAATATGAACCGCTTTCGCCGGCCTAGGCCGAGCGGTTATCCGCCGTACCGATCTCATCTTCGTCGCGTAAGTTCTGGTAATTGTCGAGGGAACACGCGGACACCGCATCTGCCCTCGGAACGAGCGAATACTCGTTTCATTATCGCGACAATTGCGGACGGGATGGTTTCTCTTGGAAACTGTCTCTCGGGCATCTCCGCGTTCCCGCGGACGTGGTAGCTCCGGACTCGGGGAGTTATCTTGATGCAGATAACTACGAGCGTCTCTCTTCCGCCGCGGCGATCCTCTTACTCTACTTTGAACTCTTCTTGAGCCGTGCTCTGCGGAATACTCGCCTCGTCCGCCGTTTATGGCCCTCGTTATTTTTGCTATCGGAAGTTTCGCTGTTCTCCCGTTACGTTCGACCGTTCGGCGCGTCTTGTCTCCGTAACGTATCCTCCGCTTTTCCTATTTTATTATCCGGTCTACTATTTTCTCGTCCCCCGTGCCTCGACAAAGTCCGATCGCCGTTTTTCTGGGATCGGTTCTCGCTCCGTGACATTCTAATCCCGTTCCGCGATGTTCCGCGACGCCACTTATCGCTGCTCGGTCTTCATAACTTTCATCTTTCTGCCGTCCAGAATTCCTCGGACCTTCTTCCCCAGTGGACAGACGGTGGGACGCGTACGCTGTCGACGTCACAGGTGCGCGACGACTATAATCTTCTATGTACTCGAATTTATTTAAAACCGCCGAGTACCGAGGACGTCCGAGATATGATTAAACGCATTCGTTTGTTCGCGGGACTATGAAAATCGCATTGAATCTCGGAAACTGTGTTCCCGTCATCCTTTCGGGAGAGTGAAGAAGCAATTTATGATTGTAACGCGTCGACATTCGGCGAATCTGGAAGCTTTGTCGCATTCTTTCAGAGACGCGAATGAACGGAGAACGTGCTGCGGCGTTTCCTTCGATCCTTTCTTGCGGTTTTGAATCGCAGCGTTTTCGTTTTGTTTGACAGCGCGAGAAACAAACACAATCCCCTTTTCCCCTTTTTCCACGGTCGTAGATTTTCATCCTCGGTTCTGCCATTTTGTATGGATATAGGCACGCACGTCCGCGTGCTCATCGAGCATGTTTTATTGCCGAGAAATATCGGCATTCCTCCTCCCCGTTCTTCTTTTCTTTCCTCGTTTCCGCAGCACTCACCGCTGGCCGCGCTCGACGCGTGCGTCGCTTTCGCTACATCGCGATTACGCTCGACTTCTTTTTACACTCTCCACACTCTGATCTTCGTTTATGTCCGCTTTATTATTCATCGAGGACAAGCATTCGCACCGCCGATCGTAGTTCCGTCGCGTTTTATTAACCCGGCGAGGACGAACCGTCGCGGAAGGCATGTTTTATGTCCAACATTCGATAAAAAATGCTGGTTTACACTTTCGAACCATTCGGTGTACACATTTACCCGCAGGAGGAAATTTTGCGAAACACCGTTTGCCCACGAGTTGAGCGCAGACGTTCATGCTCATTATATTCAAATTTTTATTACGTGTATTATATACGCACCGAATATGGCAATATTTGCTACTGGAAAGCTCGGATGATAATTCTACTCGTGATGATCACGGTCCTAAAAATCCCACAGAATCAAAATGATTTAGCTAACGTAAACGCCTTTAACACCTTGACTGGCAAACAGGAGACCTCAAAAATTGCGCAAACTTAAAGTAAGTTATTCAAGGAAATAAAAATTGGAAAAAATTAAATGTATGATATTTAGTCCTCCAACTTTCTCGCATTTTACAGATCCTAATCAAATTTGGTACAACGAATGTATTAACAATAAAAATTCCCTTTAAAACCTGTGTTAAGCCTATTAGATCCTACAAATTAAAATTTGGTTCGCACAATTATATTACAATAGTTGTGTCTGTTGAGGCTTTCGGGTGTAAGCCGTGTCCTGAAGGAAGAGATTTCCCAACGTTTCGTCAGCATACAACTGTATGATCCCGGGTCAAATCTCTATATTACAATAGAAATAAAAATTCTAAAGGAATTGTATTGCCTGTACGACAAGGCAATCACCGTGTTAATTACAGAACATTTGGTATCCACTGGCTGGAGCCTGGCCAATCAGATGCGAAGTGAAATCTCTTACTCTGTCACGCGCAGGAGTGCGTGGATCGCGTGACGAGTCGCCTTAAATCGCCGCCGATTCAAACCTAATTGTACGCGGACTGGACGTCGACGAGGAACGGGTCGAAACAAACTGTTCCACGAGTGAGATGCATCCCGCGATGACTGTCCGCGGAATGTTTGCATAAATCGGGGCGTATCCCCCAATCAACGGTAAATCGCCGATAAAACGGTCCGAGACAAGGCACACAGGCCCGAATAGAACGAGCCCGGCGTTCTTGATAGGTGGAATCAATTTTCACGGTGGCGATTGCTGTCCGCGCGTCCCCGGCCGAGATACCGAACAATGGCCGGCGTAAAAACGGCGCGATCACGTTCCTGAGCGTTCGGTGAATAAACGACAGACACCGGGGCGCGTCAGCGGGCTCTCGCCAACGGATTACTAGGAAACACCGGTAGTTAATCCGAGTCCTCCGGGGCGATCGTATCGGTAATAGAGGGTCCCCGGCAGAAGGTGTGATAGCGGGGCCTAACGAAGAGCAAGAGAAAAGCAGGAAGAAGCGATGTCACGCGGCCTACGTTCCAGCTCGGTCTCGAAACAGCTTGGTCGCGGCGCGGCGCGGCGGCGGTGGCGGTGCGCGGCTCGGCGAGACGATCGTTCGAGGAGGAGGCAGCGAACAGGAAGAAGAAGAGGAGGAAAGGGGCCGCCGAGGCTCTATGTGGAAGAAGAGGGAACCGTGGTTGACGGTACTCGTTATCCCGACTGACTGCCAGGTCTCGAGCAGTACTCGTCGAGATATCTTCACAGATTCGTATCTGGGGTTACAGATCTTACTCGGCGTTCACGCGTACATACAAACGCTCTCGCTCGAGAGCGCACGATGGGGAGGGACAACACTTGCGCGGAGAACGCCGGGAAATCCTTCTGCCGGGGCTGGCTGGGCAAACAGGTCGCGAAGACTCCTCTCCGTCTGGACGACGAGAGAACCGGCGCGCGGGTTTCCTCTTCGCGGCAACAACGTGTCATCGATTCGTTCCCCGAACGTCACGATAACGCCGGCTGATCGATAGACGCTCGGGCTGGCTCTAGGACGTCCAGATGCGGCGCGCATCTCCGAAAGGGACGGAGGCTCGCTCGGACCAAAAGTTTCTCCAAGGTTCTGTTGTCCAGCCTCTGCCAGGGCTTTTGAGCAACAGCCGGAGCGCCTCGAACTCTCTCGGATCCCTTCCCCGGGCGAACCTTTCTTAGCCGCTCTCTCTCTCTCCGTTCAGCTCGTATGCAAACCGGCTCCGGCGTCGTGAAAACAAAACGACGAGGGCGGGAGAGAGAGAGCGAGAAGGAGATTGTTCGGCGCGGCTCGGCGCGGTGGTTCGAGCCACCAGGAAACAATCCCTCTCCCTCTCCCTTCATCTCGATCGTCCTCCCTTCGTCGTCGTCGTCGTCGTCCCCCGTTTCTTCTTCTTTTCCGCTCCCTCTTCTTCCTGTTCTTCCACCTCTCGGTCCCCCCGCGTCGCGTCCTCGTCCACCGGCCATTCTTTTGTACGCGACATCAGCGACGCCGTGGAACATCTACGAGATCGGCGATCTCTCGCCGCGACGACGAAATCGACCCTCCTCTCTCGCGTCCGCCAGGGCCGAGAGAAGAAGCGGAGTCCCGCGAGGAGAGAGGCCGTTTCACGGATTCCTTCGGAACACGCTCGCGACGACGACGACTCCTCCTCGGGCTCCATTACGAGCGTGAGTCCTGGTAACGTCCTCCGGCGAGATCCGAGGCCGGTGATGTTGATAACGCGCGACACGCTCGTGAAAGGTACAATGTATTTAATACGAAAGATCGGCCGGCTCGATTAAGTTTGAGGCTGGTTCGCGCCGAGCCGAGCCGAGCCGCGTCGCGACGCTCCCGCGGCCGTCATCTTTATCGCTAGACGCATCTATTAATTGTCCCAATTTTACGTCACGCCGGGTTTACACACGAGACCGGGGGGACACGACGAGACCGATAACGATCGCGAGGCATGCGCGTGCGCGTACGAGACGGGCTCGCTGAAACGGATTTCTAACGAGCCCGAGAGGCCCGGTCCGGGACGTAATTAGCCGATATTTATTTCGAGTCTTATTAGAGAGCTGATCGACCGACGCCGCGGAACGACTCCACCTGGACGATTTAATATCCCATCGGTTTATTTAATTAGCTTCCGTATCAATTTACTTTTCGAGGCTGATGCCCGGGCCCCCGGACCCGCTCTGCTACCGTGCCGGGCCCTTAATAGGGTGGCGGAAGCTACCCTCGCTTAATCTCGGCCGACGCGGGATGATTAACTGCGCCGCGAAAGATCGCGTCCTTCGCGACCGAGCTCCGAACGACTCACCTGCCTTCTTCTCCGCCTGCCTACCTTTCCCGCCTTCTTCTTCTTCTTCTTCTTCTTCTCCTCTGTGCCCTGTGCCCGTTCTTCTCCGCGATCGCGCAGGGGTTAAGTGGGAAAGCCGGCGCGCAAGAATGTTGCATTCCTGCGATCGCCGCGAACGGCAAGACGCTCGAAGATGAATAGACCTAAGACAATGGGGACGGACGAGTGTTCTTGCGGCGTTCCGCTGGGCGGAACAGCGAGTTCACGTGGTTGGAAATTTGCATTTCGTCCCACCCCTCGATCCGTTTATAAATCACTCTGGCCAGGCCCGAGCACTCGGCCAGGCCCGAGAGCTCTCCTCGATGTCCAGGACATTCTTCTAAGGAGACGTCCGCTGTGATCCCAACGGGGGTGGACGCGCGCGGGGGGAGACAAAAGACGTCCACACGCCCTGATGAGATCGGGCCACGCGGTTCGGACGTGTTTCAGGAGGTTGCCGAAGGACCGGCTCCGCGAGGTGTTCTTCCACCAGGACTCTCCGCTGTTGCCTTTCTTTTCAACGATGCGGCTTCTCGGTTTTACAATGCTTGTGACGTTTCTCGCGAGAGCAACTCTCGTCGCGCATGTGGACACATTTGCACAGATAGCAAGCTGAATTCACTTGGGACAGTTGCTCTCGGAGAGCGACACATTTATGATATTTGCAAACAGGTGTTGCAAAAAATTGTCACAAGTTACTTGCTAGAGTATTCGTCGGGGAAGTGTGTTTTAAAGTTTGTATCTTCTAACTACCAGATACACGGAGAAGCAAACAATTTCTTGTTATTGCTCAAGTATAATTTATGCTCCAATAGCATAATCGATCCTTGCGCAACGAAACTGTAAAATCTATCAACTCGAATTCCATTCGGGTGACTTCAACGCGTGTGAGCACCGCCGAGCATCGCTGTTTCAGTGACTTGAACGCGTGGTAGGTGTTGAGGTCGCTTCGATGATCTCACCGAGTGATTTGTCAATCGTGATCCTTACACGTTTGTACAGTTCATACAACTACAAACACTGTGGCATAGCAAAGTCTACTACGATCCTCTCGATTCGTAAGTTCCAACAAAGTTTGTCATTCCCGATGTATTACTAGCACAATGCGAATTCTGATCAGCTTCTGAGACGAGAAAATGGCGCGCGAAAGCGAAAGCATTGAGAAAAAGAACTTTACAGTTTGTCTCGCCCAATCTTAAATTAGTGCAAGCATTGCTTTTCTGGATAAAACAAAATGTCGTGTATCGTCGAAAAATAAAATATTCATGTAATATCGAGATCGAGAAATATAGGGTAAGGAAATGTTCCGTAGATCGTACAGCCGTCGAGTTGGGATGGAATAAGCAATTGTTCCGCTGTCGCCGGCGAATCGGATGCTGAAAGCAATTTTCCAATTTCACAGTTGATCGCTGACCTCGGCCATCGCGTCTCGCGCAGATCTGAAAGGGAGGATGTACGGGCTGGTTCGGGTTTATCGCGATAGCGGGAGCGGCGCGATTACGGCGTTAATGTAAAACACGAGCCGGGGCAGGGCCGGTATTAAAAGCGAGGATTCCGTTCGGAGTGCGCGATCACAAGAGAAAAGGAGAGAGAGAGAGAGAGAGAGAGAGAGAGAGAGAGAGAGAGAGAGGCTCGCGCGGCACAGATGCTCGCCGACTGTTCTATAATTTTATAGTGCTCACTTTTATCCAGCCCCTAATTAATGGCCTATAAATTATGCGCGACGAGTCGTTAATGGCCGTCGCACACACGCGCGCTGCCGCCGCGCGTCCCTGGCTGTCTCGAGCGCAGAAGTCCGCGCGTTTCCAACTAAACGATTGTTCGACAATCGTAAACAATCGACCACCGAATTCGCTCCATAACCGCCTCTGAACAACCTCGTAACCATCCCTATTTTATTAATCATTTATTTCGTTTACTACATGACCGATTTTGTTGCTCGTAACAAGCAACTGGTCTTCGCTCCCTGATCGGAAAAAACGAAAGTTTCCCCACCAAGGAAATTGTTGTTCTGAACTAAAGAAATAGAAATAATATGTACCTTCAGTTGTTTCGAAGAGTTTAGGCTTAAATCATAGGTAGACTGCGGACCTTTATGCAAAATAAACATTTCTAAGACAATCGGGCAGAACGGAATAATAATTTTAATAAACCGAAAGTGATACAAATCTAAGCGTTCGTTTAAATAATACATTTGTAGGTTGGAGTAAAAATGATAAAAATGTAGCGGGATCTAGAAACGACTAGACTGACAAATGCAGATCAGGTTCGCACCTGGAAAGTTAATGTGCTGTCCCGACAACATTGCAAACCGAGCGAGTTCAACCGACGATCCGGAGGCCCCGACTGCTCGGCGACCGGCAATTTGTCGTTGGATAAAGTGCGCTAAAGTTACGACCACGGCGAATTTAATTGTTGCAACCGGCGAATATACGGACCTCGGCGTCGCTCGAAATTTAAATGGAATCACCACCTGTATAGCGCGGCAGATGTTTAACTTGTTTAAAGACTGCGAGGTGTTTATACGCCTGTAGATTATAAATGTCTTCGAAAATTTATGGAATGCAGGCCTAATTGAATACTGTTTCGCGTCGGGACCGGAAAGTCCATGTTTATCACGGCGATTGCACTCTTAAACCTTTTACGTCCTCGCAGTGAAAGTTGCACCGACGAGCAATTTTCTCGACAAATTTTCTACAAAATAAATATTTTTCGTTCACTGAAACCAAAACGACAAATGCGTACAAAAGTATTAGGAGGAACGTGAGAGAACGTGATTATTTATTCTTGTCGTCCTACAATTCACAGAACAGAACACAGCTCGGTAAAATTTTAATTGCGGAAGATACAGCTACAGCCCTTATGGGAACTGCCCTTAACGTTAGATTCGCGTAAAATCTCCGCACCAGTTGTCACTGCGAACCGAATATCGAACCGAATTCCGAGTTCACCTGCATTCTCCCCCATCAGGCCCGTGGTGCCCAGAGTCGAATGCAGTCGAAAGCTGCCTCGACAACGGTCGTCATGATCGAAATGACGAATATCAAAAGTCCTGCACCCCGGTCTCTAGCGGAACGCTCGAGTGTTCGCGTCTGAGACACGAGGCCAGCTGGCTCGAACGTATTCGTACGTGGTTGTATGTATATACGAAACGGTACGTACTCGATGAGAAAGACAGAGGCGATGGACAGAGAGAGAGAGAGAGGGGGGGGGGAGAGAGAAAGAGAGAAAGTGAGCGAGGCTCATTGCCGAAGCATGCAGGCTTGTCTTGTACAATTTGCTCGAACATGTCCGTCGCGGTCGGAACGCTCGTTTGAACCGGTCGGGGAGCGTCCTCTCTTCCACGAGGAGATGAAGAGGATACACGTAGCCCTCTCTCGGTCCCGTGGGATCGGGCAGCGACCAAATCCACGGTGTAAATTCCCCGAGTCACTCTCCTCGCCTCCTTCTGTGCTCTCTCGCCCCGTTTCCCTTCGCCACCCCGCGAGCGTGCTACCACTCTTTCCTCCTTCCCAGGGGAAGTCGGACGTACCGAGCCGAGCCGCGATAAATCTGTGTACTCTGCTCTGGCCGCGACGAGACCAGATCCTCGGCTGAGGACATCGATACCCCGGGCTCGATCGCGATCGAGGACGCGATCCTGAAACTCGACCCTCGGGGCTGCCCAGTCGACAAAACACCTTCGCCGCGCTCGCGGCTCTGCAAATTGATTTCGAACGGCGGAAACTCGAGTAAATTATGCTCGAGGATTGCCAACGAGTCGCTGCTTTAATGGAGACCGGTGATTTTTCAGTTTCTGGAGATTAGGTTCGAGCTGGTGAACCTGACAGCACCTGCTACGCCCATTCGTAATGTTACGATTGTATCAACCCTTTGCAGTCGGAACCATTTTTCACTCGAAAATTAAACATAAAAAGGAAATATTCTAGATAGGACAAAATGTTTCATTTTTCTATTCTATTAAAAATAAGTTTGATAAGCTAGGAAATATTTTAATGGCGCCTCAGAGTAGCCACTTGGGTGCTAAGGGTTAAATGAATTGCTAAAGTAATGTATTGTAACGTCGTTGAGTTAAGTACAGTTGGATAAACGCTTGATTAACACCTGAATCCCTAAGTTTTCGTTTCAGAATTACTGAAATTGTAAAAATGTTTTCATCAGAATTTTTTGAATGAACTTTTTCATTGAGGCAGGTGTTAGAATACAAATGGTATTAGGTTCGAATAGATGTAGTCTTGTCATGATTAGAAAGCAATATTCATCAGTTGTATTTCTTCCTCGGTAGTTCTAGTATTAAAAGAGATTCGGAAAAATGGAGTAGCGACCTTGAGAGATGGGAGGAAGGGCAATTGGCGTACCCGTCGCAGAAATAGGAAGCGAAGATAACAAAGGGCCGGGAAGAAGCGTGGTTCTTCGACCGGTGGCCATTACCGCGAAAGTTTAAAGGAAGTAGGAGGGTACCAGGCCGCGATTCCACGGGACCGCGAGCTTCCTACCACGCCTTGAATCCGATTCAATCGCATAATTAACATCCTGTACCGGTGGATGCGCGCGCGCGCCCGGCCGGCATCGTTATCACCATAACTCCATAGAAATGCCTAATTAAAATACAATGCTCAGCAAGAATTCGTGATCGGCCGGGTTGCGCCGACATCTCCGGAAGCGGAATTCATCTGTCAAGATGATTAACAGCCGGTTAATTAGGCGAACGAGACACGGCCTCCGCGGGCCATGTTCACCGCTCGAAGAAAAATGCGACCTGGAAAAAACTAGAGGAGCATCTCCTCTCCCCCGTCTGCGTGTCTGTGTTGCGTGCGTGCGTGTGCGCGGTGCACGCGATTAATCTTCGATTTGATGCGGCCAATTTAGGGACGTCGTATGTCATTGTCAAATTGAAATTAATACGGGGGGCGACGGGCTTTTCCTTGTCACGGCAGGTACACGGAAAGGGAGGAAACAGGTTGCCTCGAGGTCACTTTCCTATTTTAACGCCAGGTATCCGCATTTTTAGAATCCCGGTTTATTATAGTCACTAACACGACACGAAAATGAGCGACAAAATTTTGAATGGTTGCATCTACAAGGTTCGTGCACGTTATGCTCACCTGTGCCACCTTTGTCTTCCAAAATAGGACTCTTCTGTTCTAATGAAGCTCCAAGTTTCAGAAAATCCACTTCAACCAATCCTGCAACATAAAAAAAAACCTATTACTTTATCTTGTATTTCCGCTTTGAGGCACCATTGAAAATCACTATGATAGTTCAAAACAATTCCTGCTATGCTTCTAGAGTCAAAATATCGTCGAGTTCGAAGGATTAAAGATATACTGATCTCAGCTATCACATTCACATTTATAAATGAATGTCAACAAATCAGTAAACTCCACGTTACGAAATTATATTGTTCGAATAAAATTGCTGCGTAAGTGAAGAAACATTTTTATAGCATTCGCCGTAAGCACGAAGATCCGCAATTTAGTCATCGAGAAGAGGTTTCGTCGGGATTTCATCGTCGTCTGTAATTCGACGATTCCTATTATCCCAATTATGCCAATTATCCCGTTTCCGCCACATTTCCCACCAGTTCATCGTCGCTGGAAATCCGCTGTTCCGAGCAATAAAACACAGGTTTTCAGCAGACCCGGGGACCGTTCCTCGAGCGTTGATCAGCTCGCATGACGTGCGCGCGAAGACTGATGCCCGCGGCAAGGTTCACGGGATTGATTACCTCAGTCAATAACACACGGCCGTGTGTATTGATGAGAACACGGAACGAGGGAACGTTAACAGGTCAATGAAATTGTACCGTAACAAAGATTGATGCCGGTGTGATTGATGATCGATGACTCGCCGGCCGTGGAAGTGGCAAAAAGCACTTTTCACCTGATCAACGTAACCCTATCCTATTTGTACGTCTATCGTTACAATTTGTACGCGAGTTTCGTGCGTGCGCGCGCACCGCCCACGCGCGGCTCTCATCTTTTCGTTCGTAACGTTTATTGGATTGTTCGGAAAGTTTATTCTGTATATGTCCCAGATGCCTACCCGATAAAAGTCACAGGACTGTCCCTACTGCCACGGGGTATACCCAGTTTATAATAAAATAAATTTGAATTTGAATTTCAGGGGAAAATTCATGTAAAATTAAATTTTAAGGGGGCCGAGAAGCTCGAGAGACCTCGGTCGCGTGGATCAAGGAATAGTGTCTCCTGACCGATACATGTCCGTGACTAGACCCGAGTTCTGGAGTAAACACTGTAATTTCGTTTTTAGGGAAGAGATTTTTTAGAGACGGCATAGTTTTGATCGGTAAAAGAATTCGAAGCTTTCAGGCAGCAAACTTTACTGGATGACCAGCAAATGTATTTTCAATGTAGCCGACCAAGAAAGCTTGCCAGAATTTTATAGAAGGTATTTCTGACGTCAAGTATCCTGTCCGAGTGGAATATTCTAGCAGAAGTAAATTGGTCGACCTGCTCGAAGCGGTGGACCGAGAAGAGACGATTCCTCGGCGGAACAGGTCCCGATCGAGAGAATCGGTCGGTTCGAGCGACACCTTGTCACGAGGAGGATCGGCCCGGAGGAAAAGACAAGGCCCGCGGGAGCGTATCGCGCAATAAAACGATCGCGAGTAGAAGGCAGCGGCATCCCGAAAACTCATCGGGCCCCTTTGTGCGATCGGGGATCGGCTCGCGCGATCGTATAGCAGGCCCGATCCGGGGACCGGTGCGGTGGTTCGCGCCGCAGAGAGGGAGGAACGGTTAGCGCGGGTACTAATAAAAATAATTACGGTATCCGTCGTTGCTCGGCGTCGTCCAAATCGAAATCTGATAAGAGACTTAATAAATGCCGTGGGCCGATCTTTCGGAAGGCCCCGCTGTGGACAAGCCACGTTGAGGGCCACCGGATGATCCGAGGACGAGGACGAGGACGAGGACGACGACGACGACGACTTCGCAGGACCGATGGCCACTGCGGAATGCGTCGTCTTCGGGCCCCTAATGATTCCCGAACCCGGACCCACCGGGGACCCCTGATGATATCTAGGCCGGGACGAGACGGTTCCAATCCGGACCCGCGGCCGAGACCCCTCTTCTCGCTCTCTTCGCTCGCTACCGTCCTCTACCTGGTTAAACCACCCTGTCGCAGTGTCGACGCGTCGATACCCGGACAGAAGGCCTCGATAGAATTCTTTCGGAGTTAAGTGTTACTAATTTACCGATTACGATATTAATCATCCTGCTACCGCGGCCACGGACCGGCCAGCCGACGAGATCGATGATCGGCTACGGAGACGGCCGAGCTTTGGTCTACTGATTCGCGTGAAGGGTATTAACGTCAATGGACCCGGGACTCTAATGGCTCCGGTCTGTTCGGGTGCCAATCCTGCTTAGGATTGTCCGTGGTACAATGAGTTATTGAATACTAACCCTCTGCACTCGGTGCTATCCGAATTACAAAATCAAACATTTTCCCCGATCTAGAATATTTCCATTCCACGGTGACCTGTCCAGTGAACGTATGCTCGAGCTGCGTGCCTGTTAAAATTATTATTTGCATATTAGTCGCATAATTCGTGGCTCGCACTTCAAATCAGAGTTTGATTTTCGTGACAAGACTTCTGTGTTTCTGTCAAGCTAGGATTAGTTTGCTAGAGGAGGCGTAATGAAAACTTTTGAACCATGAAGATAGTAAAGATTGCTTTTTACAATCTTTTTTATTTAGTTCCTTTAATGAAAATTTAAAAAATGTGTTCTGTATCGTCGAAATTGGTCGGTGAGGTGTAGGAGTTACACACAACTGAAAGTGGTGAAAATCACGAACTACAGGTGTGTGCAATCATATGACTGTATACTGTTACAAAAAGGAGTAAAATTATACAAACTGCTCCGATATGTACTTATTTATGAGAAAAGAGTATCTTGACTCTGCCCGAATCCCAAAACACTGTTTTGTGAGGTAAAGTTCATGATTTTAGGCTGAATCCTAAAATGTGGAAAAGAGCCAATAGCCAGTAGAGAACAAAGAAAAATCAGGATAGAATGAGGTATAGTCTGCACCGTTGACTTCCTTTCGAAGTCGCAAGCTGGTGTTACGACGCCGGAGAACAAACATCGAGCTGAAAACCGACGGCATGTGTAGCCCGAGCGGGATATCTTCGCAACAAGAGCGAAAAAAAACCGGATGTAACACTTTCGAGAGCAGGACACACCCACGCCGCATGCGAGCGTTCCCATATAGCAGGTACGGGGTCGCGGATCCCTGCGATCGATCTCGATCTCTCGCAGAAGCTTGACACGGGCGCACAAAAGCGTCGGTTGCTCGAGAAGAGAAGAGAAGAGAGGAGAGGAGAGGAGAGTGGAGAAGAGGTTCGAGGGGAGGGCACTCGTTCTCGTTTTAACGCCTGGCCGAGAAGGTGTTGGCGTCGCGTCGCACGCTCGACCTTCTTTCACCTCCGAGTTGGTCCGTGCGACGTTTCTGCACGCCACTTCCTTTTCACGTGGGGGCCGCGTGTGAATGCGGCCTAAAGCGAGCGGGTATCCAGGAGGCGGCTCGATCTCACCGCATTGTCGTTTACGGTGGTCCCCTCGACTCTCGTCGCCCTTCTCCCGAACCTCCTTGGGCCCCTCGGCCCCTCCGACGGCGGCCCCCGCACGCACGCACGCACGTACGCACACACACCCCTCTTCTTCTCGCGTGAACCCTGGGGGATGAATGTTCGAACCCGCCGGCCGAATGAATGGCGGAGTGATGTTTGTTTTGAGTGCAGGTTCTCGCCCTTTGTCTCAGCGGGAGCCGACACAGTCGTACCCCTTCCTCGTGCCACCTCGTTCCCTTCCTTTCCATCCAGCGGGCCCAACCGCGTCGTCAGCCCTTTTTCTTCCTACGAAAGCAGTTTTATTTGATCACTCTCTCTCTCTCTCTCGCGCGCCGATCGAGAAACCTACGCCGGTTTCACCGGCAGCCCCCACCCTTCATCCCCCGGGGGATTTTTATTCTGATAAGAAAAAGAGAAGCAAGCACGTCTGCGTCCTCGCGGACCTGAAACGTCCAGGCTATCTCTCTCACTCTCTTACTCTTTGCTCACCGTTGTCTTAGAACCTCCTTTTCTTCTTCTTCTCTCGAGATTTTTCCTTTTTCCTTTCTCTCTCTCTCTCTCTCGTTTTCTTTTTTTTTTGCTTTTTGTTTTCGGTGCCCGTCCGGACGATCCAATGCGCGATCAACGAATCCGATACTGGCAGTTACTCCGGACGCCCATTGTTCACCCTGCCGGGAGCGTGGATTTCAGGAAAACGATCGCACCGGAATAACCGTTCGACCGACCCCTGCTCGAACACGTCGCGCTGCTTCTCGAGGAGTGGCTCCGCACTCCGAGGATTTTTGTATTCCTCTTCTAGTATCCGAGGAATCGATCGAACCCGAGATTACGCATAGAAAATTTCTGGGCGGCTCCTCGAACCCCTTAATCATCAAATATTAATCCGTAACTCTGGGAGTCTCTCGAATCTTCCGAACCTTTTTTAAACAAAGATTCCTCTGCAACCGCTGCAGACGAAATTCTAACAGTTTCACCGAATATTTATTATTTTAGGTCGGGCGCTTTGTTTGTTCACTCCTCGCTGGCACATTGCATTCGTGCTTGATTTCTTGTTGTTCTAGGTTGAACAAATTCTCAGACGCTTCTTACAGTTTCTAATTTCTCGTACAGGGGGCTTAATAAAGTCAGATGCTGAAACCTTCTGACAATGATTATAAAAGTACCATGAAAAATTGTGGATTTACTCGTTATGCTGATGCAGGCTCGAAATATGTTATTTCTCTTGTACAAAGTATTTTTTGGATAGTCTTTCAGACTTGTTCGAGACTTCAGAATTTGTTTTGGAATTTATGGACCGTTCTTTTTCATTCCAGCGGCCCACAATGTCTGCCGAACTAATTTCGGAGCTTCTCCCCCGTTGTTCCGCTCCTATTCTTAAAGGTTGCGGTCTGCGCCGGAGAGTTTGTACTTCAATTTACATGGAGAAATGGTCGATGCGCGGCTCCACCGATTCCCCGCCGCGCGTTATAAAGCTGAATCGCCGATCCGCTCGACGCCCATTCACACGTTCATCCTCTGTTCCCCTCATTCGCACTATCTCTCTAATTTACTCGCGCGAGGTGAATGCCGGGCTTTTATCCGGTTCCCGTACGCCGGGGGTTCGGCGATCCAGTCAGCCGGCTACTGTTTGCCTTTCGTTTGAGCATTTTCGTCGGCCTTTTTTTTACGATGCTAGCGGTAAACACAAGTCCGTGGAACTTTCTCAGGCTTTTCGTGGGCGGTTCGCCGGATTTACCGAACGCGATCTTTGGAAACACGTGCATACGTGGCGGCTCTGTAAACAAATCGTGATAATGGGCTCGTGGTGTTTGGATTACTTTAAATGTCAGTCAATTTACATCTTCCCCGCGGAGCTTTCGGAATCTCAGAATTTTATGACGGTTTAACACACTTGCTACCGTCCTTCGTTGTTACACGATTCAGTGAAATGCATAGAAAAATGTTACAGAAAGGGCATAAATTCTGTGATTGTCAACGCGTTCTAATTTTAAATAACGATGTACGCTAATTTGACTTTCCTTGCACATGTGTTAATGAGTTTGTTTGTCCCAAGAAAGTGAATTTCTGAATAAATTCCTCTTGGATCGCTGACGCAACACCCAAGCGCGTTCAAAAGCACCGGTGTTCTGAGAATTTTCGCTATTCTCTATCCGCGAACAATGGCCGAGGAAGTTCGGTGGCGCAACGCGCAGCAATATTTATGAACAGTTTAACGGTTCCACGGTTTGATTCCCGGATCCTTTCATGAATCACTAGTTATCCGCTTTCCTCAGTCACTTCATCAGGCTGTTCCTTAAATCCGACGGGAAGCCTTTCAGAGTGCTGGGAAGGTTCGGCCCGGCTAATACCCCGAAGTGGAAGTTGTACATTTCTATGCAAAGCACTTTAAGCAGCCCGTGTTTGTTCCGACGATTAAGATTCCCGGCTGTCCACTGGGATTATGTCCCATAAGTGTGCAACAGGCCTCGACTGTTTCACTGGAAACCATAAACGGGAATCCGTTCTACAGGTGCAAAGGCGCGGAGCTTTTTCTTTAAGCGTTTTTAATGCACTCTGCAGCCAGCGAGTCGGAGGCGTCGTCGCTGGTGTTGCTTCTGGATTTGGTCTCTCGGCGTTGATCTCATTTTTACAGTGCGGGGCGACGAGACAATTGTCTCCTAAAATCACGAATGCAAAGTGTCAATTCCAAAAATAGAATAAATAGAATAATAAGATTTTTTCTTTTTGCAATCGATAGAGTATTTACATATTCTCTTCCCCAGCGGGGCAAACTATAAACTCATGATTCAGCTGCGCGTATTTCTGGAAACAAGTATAATATTATTTTCCTTTATGAAAGATTTTATTGCGCACATAAAAATATACGTGCAGTGATAAATTTTATTGAAATTCTCATTCGACTGGATTGCCAGTGTCACGAAATCCCATAACCGTGTAAACAGCGGCATTTCTACTCGTAATGCTAGCGAACTGCAACGTAAATTCCGTGATATTATGAGTTTGCAATTTTACGGCTAAAGGTCATCGGAGTCACGCAGAACTGCAACTGGAATGGGGTGGCGGGGCTGGTGATTGATGGTTAGGTTTTGCGAAACATTGATTCGGAACGAAACGGCGGCACTTTCGAGTTAAACTTCAGATTTTTACGAACGGAACGCTCGTGTTGAAATGGACTGCTCTGAGACCTTTCGTTATATACGTGCAAACAGCTTTCAATTTTCATGTAACACGTTAAATCTCCGTGAACTTTAGACGGATCGAATTCAAACTTTCAGCGAATATTCTTATGTCAATTTACTTTCAGGGAAAAAGCATTTCTCGAAAATAGATTTTTCCAGTAACCCCTGGAACAAAATCTGCGTGTGCGAAGATCGTCAGTTCGTCTTCACCCGAGTTTCCAGTATTCAAAATTCCGGAGGAGCATCGGGATGCTAAGAAGAGGAGGGGAGAGGGAAGAAGGTGGAATGGAAGGAACTGAAGGAAGGAAGGAAGGAAGGAAGGAAGAAAGGGGAGAATCGGCGGCGTGACGCGACGTCGAGGGCCCGGTAAATTACCGGCGTACGCTGAAGAATCCGAGCGCGGCGAGGGTAATTCCACGGACGGGCGAGGTGGTATCGGTGGGTCGCATCTCCATGACAAATACTGGCAGGACCTCGCGCAGACGCAGATCCTATCTGCATTTTATCCCCGCAGATAAATGGGCCCGCGTATAATGCCGCCTCTCGGTGGTTGCGTACACGTGTACAAAGCGGATAGAAGGCCACCGCGGGCCGATATCGCTCGCGACGCCACGCCGCGGCAAGAAACCCGCGTTCCCGATGGACTAACTCGCCGCGTGGACACACTTTTATGACCGCGGCGCGCCGCTTCACGTCCATCTCGGCCGGACAAGCGCGTTTCCACGCTTCTTCGACGACCTCTTCCGCGGAAACGAGCACCGGAGCCGATGCACGTCGGCCCCCATCGCTTTCCATCGAAACATTTGCAATGCTGCCCGCGACGCTCCTCTCTCTCTCTCCGACGCCGACGGCGATCACGCATTATTCCTGACTTTTCTGACTCCCCGTAGGATTCCTCGGGGCAGGTTCTTTTTACCTTACAAGACTCTAAGACAACCTTCGGATCGTCCTCTCGAGTTTTCCTCTCCTTCTCTCCTCCACCTCGGTTCGCGACTACTCGGTTTTTATTGCGCGATGCGACATGCACTAGCAATGTCTCTACGATTTTGGATCGGTACTGAACCGACACACGTGTGCACGGAATCTCGTGAACCCTGTATTCGCGAATTACGTGTTCATCACACAAGTGTAGTTATGCATTCTGTTCTCCGTGTACACGTTACAGTTCGGAAACATATTCGGAACTAATAGAGCTAGAGGGGTGGTTCAATGCCAAAGTTTTTTGTTAATTGTTCCAATTAAATGTTAACACATTGTTGACCGGCAATTTCACGCAGCGGCTATCTCACGTCACCAGCTATTATTTCGTAATTGAATGTGGAAGTAAAACAATCCGAATAAACTCCAATAAACTTTATTTATACATAATGCAATGAAATGAAACTTTGGACACACCTTTTATGTAACTTTTTATATACTTTTTTGGTACGATATTGTCCCAACAACGTTTCGACATGAAAACACGAGTTAACCCGTGACCGGTCAACAATGTGTTAACCTATTTTTCTGGAAATTTGTGTGCGAGATGTACACTCCCACATTCAAAATAGTTTTATAACTCGCCAAAGGTGTGGTCAATGGTAGTCAAAGGTACCCTTTTCAATTCTATAAATTCGACTAATCGTATGAAACTTATTTTCTTTAATCGTACGGATAAATCTAAAGTTTATGGAACGTATTTTTACGCGAACATTCCACCACATACTTTCATTTTATTTTAATTGTTGCTCGAGTGACCGTCGTCACCCGATTCTCCCTTACCAAATAGCGTTTCCCGTTGGCAAGCAGTTACCAAGTGACCGCATATTTACGAACCGTGGTGAACGTATCGAGATTAGAGAACCGACAATATCCGGGGACGCGTCGCCCCTTATGCGCATGAGTATTCAGGTTCGTGCATCGGGAGAGACGCGGCGAGGGACGGGTAATAGGTCGGTGGACGTTCTCGTGAGCGGGCACGGAGTAATTTCATGATATAATGTAACATAGTCGCGTGGATAAGTGAGGGACGCGTAATGATGGCTTTCGGTGTTACGTAGAGGCGCGAGGCGCGTGTGTACGAGCGCGGACGTACCGATATCGATCGCGGGGAACACGGTCCACGCGGCTAGAAATCCGCAAGGGACGGTTTCGCGTGCACGCAACGCGTTGCCCCGTGAAATTGGCCCCCGTCAGGAATGGAATACACGATGAAACCGTAATCACCGTGAACTCCGGGCTAAACGTTCGACCGTACCGCGGGTGGTTTCGAGCGCGGCGTTTCCGCGAGACGAGACGACGCCTCGGCTCGAGCGTTCGGTTCGATTCGATCCTGCCGGATTTTACAACTCGCGGGCAATAAACATAATTACCGGCCTTCTACAGTGCCACTCGATCCGTGTTCCGTTTAATCTTCCTGGATCGCTTATTTACGCGCTAATAGGACCGGCCGTGCTGTTCATTAGCCGGCTTAAGTAGCCGCGTGGCCGTCGATTAATTACACCGAAAATTGTGGCCGCGTAATTAAGACATACGTAACCGGCCGGCGCATCAGCCATTCCGACCGAGCAATTTAAACTCGTCCCCCCGGTGAACCGGCCAGCGACAGTTAAGCGAGCCCCGATATCATCGAAACGGTACCAACCTCCCCCTCCGATTTCGACCTCCGCCAATCGGTTGCGCCGCGGGCTAATTAATTCCGCCTCCTCCGCAGGGGCCACGGTAGACCCCTTATCGAACCCGAATGACGAGAAACGCGCGCTCTTATCGCCGAGGAATTAGCTCCTTCGCGGGGAATTATGCGCTTAACTGTTCCCCGTGTGTTTATGCAATCGGGGTCACCGCTGCGGTTTGCGGCCGCTGTAGAAAGGTCTTCCCTGCGATGATTAATAGGGGTAATACAGTATTTCGACCTCCGCGATAATTGGGTCGCTCGTTTAGATCTCATTAGCGCGTTGAACATTCTCCGGGGGAATCAACGTCGTCCGTTCGAGTTCTACAGCTTTCTACACGGCAGCAAAAGAAAATGGAGACGTCGGTAAGAAACGCTTCGATTTTGAGTACCGTGTAATTGTAACGTTACCGATTAACAAGGAACTATCGGACGAAAGTCAATGTCAGGTTGAACTCGTCACCGCAAAGAAATCCATAGGAGGAAGCAAATAATACCGATTAGTTGCGGCTAATTAAATTCACGGCGGCGGGCGTCGAGACTCGAATAACCCCGAGAGCACGTTCGGCTGTTTGATGTATTGGCCGCGGATTCTCGGTTTATTCGCCAGAAATTGCTATTGAAACGGTCGACGCGGGTTATCGCTATCATTAATCGCATCGGCGCGGTGGATCACACCGCGCCACACCTTCCGCCGGCGATCCCGCAGCGGAAAACAAACTTTGTCTTATCCCCGGCTAGAAACTCTGCCCGGCGTAATTCCCGGCAGTGGATCCCGGCATTACAGGGGTGCCAGGGACCTCGTGCCGGAGGCGCGGACACCTTCGGCTCTCGGAGGATGCGGTTCTCCGGGGTTCCCGGCGGAGAGGGAAAAATCGCAGGAACGCATATACGCAAGGAATTTCGCGTTATCGTCGAAGATGAGGTACGTGCTGATTACCGCGCGCCGCTTACACACCTTCCTGCCCACTTTCCGGCCGTGTTCTTCCTCTCTCTCTCTCTCTCCTCCTATCCGCTGCCCGGCGAAATTACAAGACCATAGACAGCATCCTAGACCAGGAAGAAGCTGCGCGAGGAGGGGGCGGCGGAACGGCGAGCGCCGCTCCGCGGAATCGAAGGTGAAATTACTCGCGGTGAAACTGCGCGCGGCGAGGCGTACTTAGAGTTTTACTGATTGCGAGACATAAAGCGTAATTGCGTGCCGGGGCCCGGGAGGATGCGCCACGCAAAGTGGCCTGGCCGAGGTTCGCCGCGATCTATTCGAATGCTAAGCACCGGCTGCATTCGAATCCGGTTTACCGGTATCCGCGTAAACACCTTATGACATTCGAGCTTCTGCAACGACCGATTCGCGCCTACGCGCACCGGCAGGCGCCGATTACTGCCACGGAGAATCACCGATCTTTCGAGATCGAAGGCAGCGATCCCTTGGGTAATTATACGGATCCCCGGCAGACTCGATTTCAACGGAAATTAGGTGTGTTGGGGATATGATAGGAATGGTGTTTCTCTTATCGTAAAGCACAGCGTTAGTGAATGAAGGAAATTTCTTTAATATAAACAACTTGGAACTGTGAACTTATTATATATGTAAAAGAAATACGATAAAGGTTATGTAAATTTATCGTACTCCTTTTAAAACTCATTTTGAATTAGATACGTATTGCGCATGTCTGTAGAACAAGATGGCGGACTGACAGTTGGTAAGGGTAAAGACAGAAGAGAGAAAAGGGACGCGCATTACAAAATCTAATTGATCAGGATTGTCTGAATACAGTGTCTCACTCTTACATAAATCTTTGTGGAATAATAGCTTTTAATGTCGTTTCTTGTGTTTACAGGTGAGAGTGTAACCAATGTAAATAATGTAAATAATTATTGTAAATAGTGGATAAAACTTTAATCTTGTGTTTACAATGAAACTAAGTTTGGTTATTATTTCTTCAAGATAAATTAAAGAACGAAAGGATAAAGTTATTATATATATACCAGGTAAGTCCTGTCAAACCGACTCTTTTGTCGAACTGACTTTTCGCCGGACGTGCAACTAACGTCTTCCCCACTCTTGTCTTGTGCCGATCGCCATTTTTCTTCCGATCGTCATATCGACTTATGAAGCACACTACATTAGCCTTTTTTCAAGTTCTTACATTGTAACAACCATGAAGTGCCGAGAGCCAAGAGGAGGAGGAAGAATACGCGGGAATGCCAGCGAGACAGTTTATTTTTGTTTTGCAGATTTTGCGTTCTTCGTACGATTTATATACATATTATTGAAATGTATGCGGATGTACATTGGCGTTTGTGTTTATTGTATGAACTCCTTCGTCGTAAATCTGGACATCGAGTCGAATGTCCCTTTTGAGAGGGAAACGGGAAGATTGTCTACTACCACTGTGACAAGTATGCAACGTCTACAAACTCACAGTTCACTTGAATATAGTCAAACTAATGTTAGAGTTTGATGTTGACTTTGTTCTCCGAGGAGATACGTTGCATGTGAGAATTTTGAACAGGGAAAGGTAAGCAGAGAAATAAGGGCTGGTAGCGAGTTATATAAAGTTACTATTGCTAACGTCCTATCATTTTATATTGTAAACAGTCGTTCGTTATTCCGGGAATAAATATTACACTAGAATATACTGGAAAATACTCGTGAATACACATGGATATAGTAGAGTACACTAGAGCGTACTAAAACATAGTCCAATATAGTAGGATTTAGGCGATCCTGAAAAGACTCTGAAACTGCAAAGGGTTAAGCATTGTAATCATTTCAATCTAAAATGTCCGTAAAGTGTGGTTCGCTATTCCGGGAATAAATATTACACTAGAATATACTGGAAAATATTCGTGAATACTCATGAATATAGTAGAATACACCAGAATTTACTAAAATATACTCCAATGTAGGCAATGTAGGAGATGTAGGCGATCAGAAGAAATCCTCCAACTGCAAAGGGTCAAACATGACTACCATTTCAATCTAAAAATTGCCTCGATTAACTCGAGCACCGGCTCGCAACTTTCTTGCGCGCCTCCGTACACGCTATAACGCCTAAATATCCCCGGGAACCTGTAACACGCGCGGAAATCTCCGTCTTCCGATTCGCGTTTCCGGCGAGGACTATCCGAGTGAGCGAATCCGCAGCCCCGATATCCCTTCGGCGAGAAGATCGGCGCTTTCGACACACGCGTCAAGCTCCGTGGCTGACGGCGCGGCGCCGCGTTTGATTAACGCCCGAGCGCCGTCCATTAAGATCGATTATCTCGATACATAGAAATCCACACTCTATTTGGATGAGATTGCAAAACGGCGCGGCGGTTCTCCCGTAGCCCGTCGGCCTTGAGGAATTCGTGTGGTGCGGCGCGCGATCATCCCGGGGATGGCTAGCCGGGAGCGTCGATCGAGGAGCATCGGGCGGGCCGGGTCGGGCCGGGCCTGGGATCGGAACGGTCGGGCGTTTATCGTGTCGGGAAGACAAATCGTGAGTCTGGTAATTTCCGTCGATCAAGGTCGCCCGATTGTAATATACGATCGAGCGGATCCATCGATCGACGCCCGATTTTTACCGGGAACCGATTTGAATGAAACACACGCCGCCGCGCCGCGCCACGCCGCGCCGCGCCCTTTGCGCAGAGGTTTCGAGGCAGCTGGCCAGCAGCCGCGCGCACCAGCCCCGGTCCAATTAGGGTCTAGACGCCGAAGAACCGAAAGCAGAAGCCTCTCCACCTCTTTCGTTTCCCCGACGCGGCGCGCACCTGAATCGCCGCTGGAGAACCTCGGCCGCCGCGCTGGAGAAGGCGAGAGAGACAAGGGAAGCTTTTAACGGGCCCCGCGCAGCCTCCTTACGGGCTTCACACTTTATTTATCTACATCTCTGTTGCGCGCCGCTCGCGACGCCGTTTCGGTGCGCATCCGCGCGCTCTTCTGCCTCTGCACTCTCTCTCTCGCCTTGCCTGCCTCCGCAACCTACTTACGTATATGGCGCACCGGGGTGCAAATTATGCATGTCGCAAGTAGCCTTTGCTCGACCCGTGTGTTTGCGGCGATCGTCTTCTTATTGCCCGGAATATTTTAAGCCCGTGGATCGGGCCCGCTCCATGGAAATATATGGAGATACCCGGCAGCTTACAACGGGGGGAACCGCGGTTTTTGAGGATGTCGCGGGGAACGACCGTGCGCCTCGGCCGGCTTTTCGTGTTAATTGTGGATCGCCGGGACGGCGATTCTCCGTCCCCGAATGATATTATAAGGACCTTGAATAAGTTCTCGCTGTTTCTTCAAATATGGCAGGAGCAGTACCCCGTTTGTGGAATCTCGAATGGTAACCTTAAATTTCAGTGTACGGTAGTTCACTTTAGTGTAAACAAAGTAATTTTTTCTTAGTTCTGAAAATGTCTACTTTCGTGCCAAATAAAGTGTATTTGCGGGGAATTTTATTGCACTACTTTATTCAAAAGAAATCTGCAGCTGAAGCGCATAGAATTCTTGTTGAGACTTATGGTGACAATGCTTTTTGTCGGATACGACATGCAGAGACTGGTTTCGACGCTTCAAAAATAATGATTTTAAACTTGAGGATAAAGAACGTTCTGGCGCACCGAAAAAATTTGAAGACGAATAGTTGAAGGAATTACTCGATCAAGACCGATGTCAGACGCTAGCAGAACTTGGAGAAACATTACAAGCAGATGAGTCAACTGTTTCAAAACGTTTAAAAGTTTCAGGAATGATCCAGAAGCAAGGACATTGGGTACTGTATGAATTGAAGCCGAGAGACGTCGAACGGCGTTTTCTCACGTGTGAACTACTGCTTCAACGGCAGAAAAGAAAAGGTTTTTTGCACCGCGTCGTGACTGGCGATGAAAAGTGGATACACTACGCGAATCCAAAGCGTAGAAAATCGTGGTGTAAGCCCGGCCATGCATCAACATCGTCTGCAAAACCAAATATCCATGGTTCGAAGCTTCTTCTCTGTATTTGGTGGGATCAGGAGGGTGTAATTTGAATGAGACTATCACGGGTGAGCGCTATCGACTTCAATTGATGCGTTTAAGTCGAGCCTTAAAAGAAAAACGGCCTCTATACGAGCAGAGACACCACAAAGTGATTTTGCTACATGACAACGCTCGGCCTCATGTTGCAAAACCAGTGAAAACCTACCTGGAAACGCTTCAATGGGAAGTTCTACCCCACCCGCTGTATTCACCTGGCATAGCCCCTTCTGATTGTCACCTATTCCGTTCGATGGCACATGGCCTAGCTGACCAGCGCTTTCATTCTTATGAAGAAGCTAAAAAATGGATCGATTCTTGGATAGCCTCAAAAGGCATGTCATTTTTCCGACGCGGAATTCATATACTGCCAGAAAGATGGGAGGAAGTGGTCGCTAGTGATGGGCAATACTTTGAATGAAATGTTTTTGCTCCTTATAATTTAAATAAAGCTTTTATTTTGTAAAAGAACCAGCGAGAACTTATTCAAGGTCCTGATATAATAAATGGTTACGGGGCGGATTCGTTTTTTCGAGATGTTCGCCGATTCGAATGGGGGACCGTGTCCCGCGGATCTCTGCGCTGTCGCGCAGCGGACACTCGATTCGAACCAGTTTCGGTGGTTTCGTCGATGTCGACCAGTATACGGATAATCGTAATATTACGTTCAAGTTATAATCATTATCCATAAAACGATGCGGTCGGATTACACTGGGTGACACAGAACAGAGAAACCAGTTTCCCCTTAAGGGGGAAACACCGGAATTATTAACCGTCTGATGGCGCTTAAGTTATCAAGCTTCGACGAAAAATATATGCGTTGCGCGCATGCGAGGATAATGTCTGTCACTGTTCTCGAAAAGCACGTTGTTTAGTCACGAAATCACGAGCCTGCAGATTGTTATGCGTTCGCATGTAAATTACCAAGGTGCTCATGCCAGTGAGTGATGGAGCAAGAGAAACGAGTCTTTCGCTGATCCTCACAAAATGGTTGATCGCGGTCTATCGATTACTATACCAGGAAACAGCGATCGGTTCCGCTTACAGAGACCACCCTGGACGACCGCCCTTACCCTTTCGAACGCATCGATAAAAATGAATCCTCGATACATTGCGAACTCCACACAGTAACTCGATACACGTTCCCTCGGCTTTTTCGCCCTGCCCTCGCGCAGCTGCGTCGCAGCGCGTCGCGCTCGTCCGCGAGGGAAACGTATGCGGCTCGGCGGACATTAACGTGGCATCGGCATAAATTTGTACGCCGCCGATACACCCTGCGCTCGCCGGGGCCCGTCCGCCATTTTCTTCCTGTTTCTCCTACTTCTGGGCCCGTACACGCGAGACCCGGCACGCAGACGCATAAGTCTTCCGTCTGGCCGCGGGGACAACCAGGGCCGCCTTGTGCGATAGCCGCGATAGACAATCCGGGGCCCCCGAAAATTTTTCGGCCTACGAATAAATCGTTCGCGTGGCTGTCTTGTTCAAGAAAAATTTGATAACGAAAAAATGTTGTGCCTGCGAAAAAGGGGATCCCGAAAAATGCAGCCGGGGCAGTCTGGTGCTAGGAGAAAGCGAGGGAAGGTGTTGAGTGCGATGATATACACAAGGTCGCACACCAAAAAAGATCCTAGGAGCTCAGGGTGCCGGTGAAGTTGCAAGAACACGGCTCAGGGCCCCCGAGTATAGCAACGCGTCCCTGGTTTCTCGTGTATAGGATCGCGATCGAACATTTTCCGTGGCGACGTCGCGGAATAGGCGCCACGGAACAGGAACGGTCGCTTGCTGCGCCGTCCAAGATGTCCTTCCGCCCTTGGGCGAAGCTGTACCCGTCTGTTTCGCAGGTTGTCCGGTTTCGACGTGAACGCTTCGGCCGGTGTACCCGCGGACGCATAAATACGTGTAGGCGACGTGTTACCGGGGGGCTCTGGCCACGATCCCGAGCAGTTTTCGTGTCACACGGCTTTGTACTAGGGCCTGGCCCGTGTAATCGCGTGAATAAATCTAGAGGGTCTGGTAATTGGTCTCTGCGCGATGAGATCCTGTGTCCCATCACGTGTATTCACTGATTGGTCTATCCGTTTCTCTGGGAATTGTCTTTCGATCAAACCTCCGTGGGTGGGATCCTCTGTTGACCGGTGGGTTTGTGCATTCTAGAATCATTATGCCTCGATATCACTTTAGTTACTACCCTCGTTAGACCTTGCTAGTCATTGTCATCGAGTTGCTGAGCATTTCAGAAAATGTAATTCGGTAGGAAGATTTTATATAAATTGGAATTTTTACGTGGGTACTCGTGAAAGCTCTCATCTTCTCTAGTTTTAAGTCTATTTAGGAAGGTTATAAAAATTCGGATAGGAAAGCGTTTGTCTGCATCCACAAAGTTCCTTGCGATGAAGATCAAGGTAATAACATCTGCCAGTCCCAATATTTAATAAAATCTGCCAGCGCCAATATTTTACCGGACACGAGGTCGCGAAAGATCGTTGACGCGTTCGAGGCCGACTCGTCGCGAGACATCTAAACATCCGGAGCCGGGCCGGACTTATGAAAGGGGCCGAAATTCTCGCAAAAAGATGCTTATCAGCCCGGCCAGCTCTCCAATAAGAGGAGTCCGTGGAACGTGTAACTTCCCGACAGTCGTATGCATCTTGGGAGTACTCGGCTCGGCGCAGCTACGCCGCAGAACGTCAGAGACGGAGATTTAGAGGCCGCGACGGCGGACAATGCACGACACCTGCAGCACCTCGAAAAAGAAGAACGCGGGATCGCCGGCCTGGGAGAGAGAGAGAGAGAGAGAGAGAGGGAAAGAGAGCGAGAGTAGGAACGGGGCGAGTGCAGCGCGAGGAGGACGCCGAGAGGAGTCTTAGGCCTGTTGCACAGGAAGAGTATCCACGATCTGCGGAAGATTCGATGCTCCCTGCACGATGGAGCGGAGCCGTCTGCGATCCAAAACCGGCCGATTATCTCGGGCTCCGCGCGTTTATTATACGCCACTGGGGCTCCCTTTCCTGCCGGCATTCCCTTTTCCAGCAACTTGCAGAATGTCCTACAGTGTTTTAATCTGGCTGACGTGAGGATACTTTTGTTCTAGGGATAGTACAAAATCCCACCTTTAAATTTAATTGAAATTTCTGACGCTTTAGACCAGAAAACGCCCAAAGGGCCCGGAGACGAGTCAAATAAAATTATTTGAAAGATTTGCTGCACCTACCGAAGTGGGTCAAACAGGTGAGCATAGATTCGCATAAATTCCATGTCCCCGTTATCGGGCGTTCGCAGGTGTTGGAAGGCACCCCGGGTTTCCGGAAAATAGTCCCACCCGGAAATCAACGAAATGAAATATGCGCGGTGCTTAGAACGCGGATACTCCCGGCGAGCTGTGCAACAGGCTTTAGAGGGTAGACGAGGAGGCAGCGAGGCGAAGGAGGGGCTCTCTCGGGTTCATCTTGACGACGAGGCGATGCAGCTCGGCTTCGCCTATGTGTAGCGTGCGACGGGGAGCGGAAACTGGTACCGGTAGCGCAGCGGGGTAAACTCGAGGGACGTCTTAAAAGGTCCTTAACATACGTACACCCGGGAGAAACGCGTTACATCGTTCCGGTGAGAGGCCACGATGCATGAAAAACGCTTATTCAACAAAGGGACACAAATCAAAGGACGTGGCGCGGAGCGCGGACATTCTCCACATTGTTGCAAAGTGCCGACAACGATCCCCGGCTGAAATATAGAGTCGCGGGACCCGCGGGGCCCCGTCACGATATCCCCCGGGGGCTCGAACCGTCGCTGCACAGGCGAATCGTAAATGAAGCGGTCCGATGTTATTCATACGGTTTCTAGAACCGCTGGTCACTGTGCAAATTGGGGTGGAACGAGGTTTCATCTCTGGTATATTAGCCATTGTTTCGCGCCGGGCTTCCTGCGACAGCATCCCCAGTCGATGCTTTAATTTTTAATCGCCGCGCATAGTGGATTTCATGCGCTCGCGGTATGCCGATTGTACGCAATCACTTCCTGCCAATAGTTAGGTACGGTGGAGTGGGGTAAAATCGGCTCAGAAATTGTAACGTTTACTTTGACACTAGAACGACGATCAAAATGACTGCTTCCTAATTGTTTCTTTCACAATTACTGAAATCGTAAAAATGTTTTCATCGGAAATGTTTTAACGAACCTCTTCATTGAAGCAGATATTACAATGAAAGTTGTATGAAGTCTGAATGAGCACAGTTTTGTCACTGTTACAAAGCAACATAAGTCAGTCGAATTTGTTGCTCGGTCGTTCTAGTGTTAAACTGATGTATTTTCTATTTATTCCACTAAAACCTAACGATCTTAGTGGTTTTATTCAGCGCATGGTTTATTCTTTAAGTTGCATCAATTTGGATTAAAAATATCTTCTGAAACTTATGATTTTTTTAGTACATTAAAAACTGGGGCAAAACTGCACCTACCTGTTGAAAAATTATTGATTATTTCCTTATATTATGGGGCAAAAGCGGAATTATTATTAGTAATAAAATAACATAGAAATAAAAATTCATCGTGAAGACTCACATTCATATTGTACCATCGTGCATTTGAATTGTTTATACCGTACAGTTGGTACAATAATGCAACGTATATTCGAATAAATAAGGGCCTAGTGCGGATTTTTTGCTCCCTGTACGGATTTACCCTATTGCGCCTTATGGGAGACCGTAGAGAAATATTTTTCCACGAGACGAAGCACCCCTAGAAATGACTCTACCTTGCGACGTAGCTTCCTCGCGCATAACCGTGCTCATTTGCAATAATTCTTTGATATTTGTTTGCGAATATGTGAGAAAGCAAATGGAGGCAACAATTTTTCTTCAACATCTCGCCGTATCTCAAGCATGAAATTAACCGATAATCTGAATAAAATATGTGAACTATTATTGAATACTGGAGAGAGAGATGGAAGTCTGCATGGTTGTAGTATTTTACGTTTTACACGCTAGTTTCTGAAAGTTGTGCGGATCAAGCAATAGCTAAAATTCAATCCGAAAGGTGAGGCTGAAGTATCCATCATGCTCAACCATCGAAGAGCGACCTCGCTCATCGACTAACGAGAAGATTCATCTCACTTAAATCAATTTGCTGGGAAAAGGTGCGTTTCGCTTCTCGAGAGATGATAGCTTCATCAATCTTCAGCATTTCTGAATCCGCAAAGATTCGTCAAAACAAATATCCTGATGATCATTGCGTATCCCTGGATCGCTCAGCTGCAAGGTCTAGGTTCCGCAGCGCGGCATCGCCAAATTACATGGGATCCCGTTCATCAACGGGGTTCATCATCTACGCAAAACCAGTGGTTTACCGGATATGACATGAAAATTTTTGGATTTATTCCACTTATTTCGCAGAAACGAGCCACCGAGGGCTCGCGGGCAAGGACGGGTTAGCTGAGAAATCAATTATCCAGCCGGTGATCGATGGCGGTCGCGGTGTTCTTGTTTTGGCGCGCCACCGAAAGAGTTTTCGGTAGTTCCGGACCCCCGCTGACGGTGAAAAGGAGCGAACGCTATGGCGTCTGGAGCGAAGAGGACGGCGCCTGGAGGAGCCGGGCGTAGGGTGGCAGGATCTCGGGGAACGGTGAGTTTTTTCATCGGGATATTAATTGGACAGCCAATTATATCTTACGCGGCGAAGGCATAAATTCATAACCTTTAAGCTCGCAGTTAAAACGAACCAATTACCGGGAGCGGGGGCCGATGCCGGGCCGGAAATCTGCCCACGAAATTGCCCGCAAGAACTCGACGGGCCTGGCGGGCATGATGATTTCTTCGCCGCCGACGAAAACGATCGTTGCTCCCGGTTCCGTTTCCAGGCCGCGAGGGTGGGTGGGGGGCACGGCACCGCTTATGATCGCGGAGTCATTAACGGCGAGAGGAAAACGAACGGATAGCCGGGGTAATTAGCATCGCGGCGACGGGGACGTGTAACGACTCCCGAAATAATTATTCAATTACCAGGGCCGGGGCTAATGAGGCGTTCGTTTAATTTACATTCGTCAAGCGGTAACACTTTGTTGATGCTGCACGCCGGGGGGATAGGTGAAGGGTATCGTGATAGGTTGAAGACATCCCGGTGGGAATGAAGAATGATCCACGGGCCGACGATCACAGGCTATCGTCCGTCGAGATCTCGTCGTTGCTGTTGTCGCTGAACCTCGGCTGCCTGATCCTCTGAGTCCCCGGGTTCGCCGGCTTCACCGTGGCAAGGATATAAGTGCCGCGGGGTGTCCTTTTGATTCGTCCCAGAGCAACGCCGACTTTCAGGACCTCCATCACCATGTAGCCCGCCCGCGAGCGAGTTATCCTCATGTTCTTCGTCACGTAGTCCACGATACTGTCGAATGTCGCGCCCTCGTTCGTCCCGGACATTGTTCCCGGCCTCCGGTTCGCCGGCACCTGAAGGGGTAGGTCAGTGTCCATTTTCATTTGCAAATGTGTACACTCGAGCGAGGCAGCGTGCTTAATCGCCACGCTGATGCATGGACCGTTATTTCATTCGTTAACTCGCTAAGGACTTTCTGCATCCGAATCGTTATCATCAGCGGATTGAACATAAAAGCGTTCCCAATCAGGAACCTTTTCATTAAGTCTCACGTATTCAAAGAGTCAGATGAACAGTTTTTGTACCTTGAGTATCGATTAACGTGCCCGGTCAACCGGTCAAGAGTGAAGACTAAAATTTCGAATAATTCTGCAAAATCCAACAGGCGGTTTTCCCCGAGGACAGAAAGGCACAAGGGCACGAGGTCATCTTGGTCAGTCATGGGTCATACTAAATTCACTATTCCCATTTGCACATAGACGACACAAGTCACGCGGAAACACTGTGTCGCTTGATAAAGAGGTATACGCTTTTGAAGCCGATTCCAAGGAGAATCACGGTTTTAATTGGATTAAAGCGTCGCTCGGGGAGGAACGCTAGCGACGGCGAGGAAAAATGGTGGAGGACGCGCGGGAGGACCTAGGACCTCGTCACCATAGGACCTAGGAGTTATCGGTCCTATGGGTCGTACATTAATCCCGTAATTGAGATATGGTTCGCAGCTGTGCACGCAATGCCGATCACCGGCTACCTCGGCCATCATTTGCAGCTAGAACTGCCTTCTGCCGGCGCGGAGAGTAGAAAGAATCGCCAACAAGTTGCAAATGAAACGTCACCGCGTAGGCGATCTCCCGTTTATGCTGGACGTCCCCGTCGAACATGCTCTCCGCGGGGGACATCGACGACGGTCGACGTCGTCGAGTTCGGAGCGGACGTGCACGACCGTCCACGGTGGAATCGCGAAGTTTATGTCGGCTCGGAATCGTCGAACGGGAGCAGAAATTGCGCCGTCTCGGATACGCAGCCGGTCGCAGGACTAATTACTTTTTTGCCGATTTTTTGCGTTGACCTACAGCTAAGAGAGTTCTTGCGGGCCGCGGCTCGATTAGGGGAGGGTATGAAGCAGAAAAAGGTTAATGGGGTTTCGTTTTATGGTAAGATGGCGCGTCCCGATCGTATAATTTTTGAGTCCTGCGTCGCCGCTCGTCTTCGACGAACCGGTGCCCGTCGGGAACGAACGTTATTAATTACAGGCCGAGCTAAACGATACGTTCGACGCGGGGAAACGTCGCGTCGCGCTCCGTCCGCGCCGGGGTGCTTCCCTGGACTGATGGTGATCGCGCGCGGAGGAAAATCAACGCGGCCGTTGATGCGCATTCCGCTGGCTCGGTCATTTGCATCGAGGATATCGCTCTGCTGTTCGAATCCGAACGGATTTTATCGGACCAGTGTCTTTCGACTCGGACGCTTAATATCCTCGTTCGGGCCGTTCCTGCGAACCAAATGATACTGGATTAAGCCGTTGCGAACACCTCGATTACAACCAGACACTTTTATCTCCCTGAGAAACCAGCTGTAGTTGAATAATCTTGGAATACCCTATACAAACGACACAGTAAAAGCTGAGAATGATATAATTGAGATTAAACAGACCACGGAGTGAATTTTTCTTGATCCGCTGAACGCTACAGCAGGGATTCTTGTCTCCACCGAGGAAACATCATCATAGACCATCCCCACCTACTGTCCCCTTCCAGTAAGAGAGGTTGGTGGGAGAAGCAGGCGTTTGAGGGGCCCCTACCGTGCTAGCATCACTGCGCTACGGTCGCAACTTGAAACAATGAAGGGAACGAGCGACGCAGAGTAAAATACAGTGGTCTATAACCCTTTGTCCCGTTTTACGAGGGAAAAAGGGGCAAGATCAGCAAACCGGGACGAGGATGATAGCGAACGGACAGTTACGAGACCGCGGTGACGAACATTCTTGAGGGGTGTGCGGGTCGGTTCACGGTCGGCGACGGAGCAGAGTTTTTCGTCGAGCGGCAATGGAAGCAGGTGATTCCTCGAGCTAATTGAAGGGCGCCCAGTGTGCTTCGGTAACGTGTAATTATCGGGCAGAACGAGCTCGAGAATGTGGCGGCTCGAGCGAGAATAGAGACATTATTCCGCTGGTATCCTACCCCCTTCTTTTCCCTTCCGTTTCTTCAGGGCGAATAGGAGGCGGAGATACCGGATCGGTTGCTCCACTTTGCCTTGTTCCTTTCTAGTTTCTTTCTTCGGCCACGGGACCGCGACTGCCTCTGCCACCGGCTTTCCGCTTCAACGATTCATTGGCAACGACAGTTGCCATTGCTGCGCTCCTGCCTCGCCTCGGCTCGCCGTAGTCGCCCGGATTACGATCGTCGATGTCCAATCGCGTCGCCCGATGATAAACATCGGCAACGGTCGAAAGAATATTTTCAGATGCCTTTGTCACGCACGGCAATCTCGCTTTTCCGATTGTCTCGATTCCAGTCGCGTTGACATGAAAAAGACCATTCGTAAAGATCATTCGTCGCTTCAGCCGAGAAGTCGTTCGTACGAGTCATTAACCAGACCTCGCCGCAGCAAATTATCGCCTGTTCCGGTCGCTCGTAGATTACTTGCTCGATACTCGATTTAAAGGCCTGCAAAAACGCATCTGAGATCGCCATCTTTCTTTGCAGATTCTTCAGGGGTTCCCAGACTTCTTTCTGCTCTTTAACGAAGCACAACTTGTACACAGTATAATGACGGCACATAAAGAGAAACAAAAGTGTTCTGGTGTTTTGAAAACGTCTTGATGTCTTGATTGAAAATTGTAACCTTTACAGAGCGTTTCAAGGTTACCGCTTCGACAAGCAAATACAATTATTGTCTACTGTTTTCTGAGTCCTGCAACTTTCGTCTGGAGCATTTCTTCGTGTCGTTTATAATGTTCGAGGAATGTTGTTGAAACACACTGTGTATGTAATCGTAAGACGTAACGGGTTTGACACGGAATCCTTGGGGAACTGTAAACTGTTTGTTTGGTGTGCTCCGTGCACGTTCTGTCGAGTATTATACGTAGATCGAACCGAACGCGTTAGGCCAATTCGATTCCGATAGAGGTTTTCGTAGCACTTGCGGTTCGTTATCTGAGATTGCATAGCAACCGCGTGCGTGTACCGCTTTGTTATCGCGAAGGCGAAAATCTTTCGTGCTTTATTTCATATCTTTTGTTGAGAATATATTTAGACTGCTCAGCCGAGCTATTTCATCAAAGCCTCAACTTTCTTCATCAAATACCGTCTATTCTACCGAATCTCACACTGAGGAAGGAATTCCTGGATCTTGCGAATTAACGAAATTCAGTTGACCTTCCTAAATTTCTCGCGAGGCTCCAGGTTGAACAAAATGTCGTCGAGAGAACGGACTCTTCGCGACGCGTTGAGCAGCGCGCGCCAGGACGGATACACGGCGGAAGGTGCTAAAACGGTCAGCGACGATTAAAAGCGGCCAGTGATTCGCGGAGGCGCGAATAGCTGGAGATACGGTCGGCGATAAGATCGCCGATCGTGGGCGAGAGCAACTCCGCGACAAAGAGACGTGGAAACGAGCGGGGAACGTTCGTCTTTCTCCGCCGCATCGGCGCTGTTTGTCCCGAGACGAAACGAACGAATCCATTTTTGCGCACGCGGGACGGGAACATTCCCCCTTCCTGGAAGAAATGGTTTCGGGGCGCAAAAACTGCCTGGTGTTCCTCGGCCGATCGTTTCACGCGTTATTACTCCCGAGGAGGCCAGTGTCCGTGCGAGCGGACGGACACACGTCTCCGCCGGGGAACAGTTTTCGTTTAAGATAATGTCTCGCATTGTTTCGCCGCTAATTTATCTCGACGATACTCGCAGGAATCCTCCGCGCGTTTTTTTTTTCCTGTTTTCGTCGGCCCGGAGACATTCTCCTCTTTCTCGGAAGAGTTCCGTGGCATAAAATCTGCCTGGTTTCTCGGAGATGATCGCGACGCGGTATTCCGCGTAAAAAGCTTATGGTTTCTTTGGTAGGAATATGCAGCACCTTGAGATTTCAGAAGCTGTGACGCTCGACAAATGTCGTTCCCAGAAGGGAGGGGTGGCGCCAATCAATTTTAATGGGATCCTGTAAATACGACAAAGATTGCTTTGACGGACGTACGAAGAATCGATCGGTGATAACACGATCGTGCACACAGTGCGAATATTTCAGAGCTACCAATTCGAGGAACCTTCTCACCTCGTTAAGCTGTTAAGCGTAAATAATACTTGATAGTCTCGTATGAAGACGTTCGCATTCAGCCAGCGAGTTGCAGTCAAGAAGTCGTCTTATGCAACACCGTCCTCGTCGTTGTCGTCGTGTTATTTCGTAGTGTCAGTTGTTTTAGACACTCAGACATCAGCGCTGCCCTTTCTACATTCCATTATGAAGGAATCTTCCCATCTAAGGCTCGTCACGCAACGAAAACAGGGAGTGTGACCAATTAACTCATCACTCACCCTAATTGCCTCGACACGATATACGTAGGCGTTCTATGCAACCACGTTACTGGGCCATACAATTTCTGAGAACTGAATACACAATAAACAATAGCTGGCGACCTTTGGCTTGCATCGCGGCAAGTGATTCTTTTTGCTTCAGGGCGTATCTTATCGGTACAGTCATTTCTTACAGGAATCACTTATTTGATTTCATAATTTGATTCGGGCATCACGATCATTTTTCACTGGAACCGAGCCTTTAACCCGTTGACTACTGTTGGCGCCAATAGGCGTCCAAATTAAATTTCGCTTGTTTCGCCTCAGCAGCTAGCGAAATTTGATCGATCATAATTGTAGTAAATCTCGTTTGAAACAATCGTAAGTTAATGTTAATTCAACAGTTACATATTCCGTTGGTCATATATTAATCGAGCGAATTCGTACCGTACCGTACGGCCAGTGCGTGCCAAAGTCTGTCGTAGTCAAAGGGTTAAAGCACGACAAATTTAGGGTGGCTGATCGATGGAACCTTTGCGAGTTCCTTTTTTCTTTTAAAACAACCGTGCGTCACTGGCCGAGTTCTTTACTTGTTTCTTCGATTTTTTCGCGACGATGGGGTCTCCAGCTGCGAAACCCGACGATCATAGATTATCTCCCACTTCCTCCTCGGTATCGGGCAACAACTCACGCAGACAATCGTGCACCGGACGGCAGGCGAGATAGATCAAGCCTGGCGTTCACCGCAGCGCTAACAAATCGGTATTACATTCGTTACGTCGAACCGGGCACGTGGTCGGGCATCGAAAGCCGCAGCGGCATAAACGAGAAAGTAAGCGCCGCCGGAGCGGCCGGGCCGGAGCGGGCCACGGATCGGGAACAGCCGGGTTCCCCCGTTCGTACGTGTTCGAGGAACACGAGGGAAGGCTGCCACAGAGAGAGAACCAGCCAGATCCCTTCCGAGCGGAGGATAGTCGCGGTCAACCATATAGTCACGGACTATTACCGTAACACCACCGGTTTTCTTCGTGGCATGGTCCCCGCGAGGAACGCGCCTCCACGAGATAGAGTCATTACCTCTGGCTCGGAGAACTTTCCACCTGCGCCGCACAACTCGTCCAGGTAAACACACCTGTGCGGCTAGACAAGGAGGCGATCGGGGAACGTTCATCATTCCCCGGTCAGATATCATCGGTAGGCGTTAGCGAAATTCGAGGGCGTCTCGAATGATCACACGAACACGTTCGCGGGCAACTTCGGGATTCGCGCGAAGATAAATGAGAAACGCTGCGCGACGCGATGATTCATCTTGATCTTGTCTTGAGCTGGTGATTCAGTGTTGGCACTGCGCGAATTGCGGCGTGCAGGGGAACATTTTTCTTCGGCGGCGAAAGACGCGAAAAGAGAAAACCGAATTGAACGGTAACAGAATTTTGGAGCCCCAAGTGAGATACAATCTCGCCGAAACTTTGTTTCGCTGGAAGTCTTTGGAAATCTGAATTTACGATCGAGGCGACGATAAATTCGACTTTAATGATGAACTTGCGAGGCTCGTTCGAAGTGTTTCCCCGACGCCGTTCGCAGCGAGAGGACCAGGGAAAAAAGGAGCAGGGGAACACGGGAAGCGGACGCGCCGATGAAGGTATCCCCTAAATCATCGAGTTTACGTTTATCGGTTCCCGAAACCTCGAAATGGCAGTTTTGTTGCAACGATGACGGGCAACCGATCTCGGCCCTGGGAATTCGCGAACCGCCCTGCCGAAAATCCCGGTGCACCTGCGGCCACGGTGACGTTTATTAGCCGAGCGCGATGTGTCCGAGTGTTTTCGAAGCGTGTTGGATCCTTCGCCGCGCTCAAATCCCCCCGACACGCGTACTTTATAGGTGTAATTACGAGCCTTAAAACTTAAGCCGCGCGTATCGTGACAGCGAAATTGCGCCCCGGACGATGATACGATAAGGGTCTTCGGCCTCATAAATTACCGGGAAGATAAGGACCTTTCCGTTCGCGGCTTTTTCTTTGCCGCAGGAACTCTCTCGCCGGCCGCAAAAATCGACGAACTCGCCCCGATCGCAAGCCACTTACTCCTTTTGACACCGTGCAACTTCTGTCCGAGACCCGTTTATGCGATCGACAAGCAGCTCATTACTATGCCCGCCTTTAATTCTGTTACGGCGCAAAATATCTTCTCGTAGAAAAATAAGATATGGCAAAAATGTCAGAGCATTTTATTCGACGAATAGACGAAAACACAAAAGCGAAAAGACTTTAGAGGGAATTACTTTTCAAGATTAAAAGTCCCTCCACGATAATTGCTTTTTCGAGTCTTCTACGTTGAGCTAGATGCACGCGGATAAACGGGGAACAAGACAGTGACTCTAATAGTGGCGAGAAAGTTTATGGGACGCGACCACTTGTGGGTTGAACACGATTGGAGTTCGATTAGATAAGAGAGGAATTTCCGTTTGAAGTATGAGGCTCGAGGAAATTGTAATTATGGAATACTCCGAAGGCCGAGATAGCGAGGCCGCCGCTCGGCGAAATGGTCACCCGAGGGTCAAGCCGATCGAATGATTTTCCCGGTGCATCTTTAATCCGTGTATCGGGATTTTTGCCGGTTTTTCCGATTCTAATCTGTTCTATGGTGTTCGCCGGGAAACAGTTATACTCGAGCTCGCGGAGGCGATTACGCCGGCATTTCCGATTAGCTACGTTTCCCCGCGTTGCCAATACCCTCTATCGTGCCTTTTCGGATTACCATTACCGTCTAATGACTGCTTTCCCATAGCCCGTGCCGATACCGTGGAATTATGTCCCGCTCCACGGCCTCTCTTATTCGCGGCCACTCGCCATGCCGTGCGATGCGATGCGATGCGATGCGATGCGATGCCATGCGATGCCGGGGCGCCATCCTCGAGGTCGGCGTTAATGCAACGATTCACGGTCGCCCCGGCCGTCCTCCACGGTGAGGTCATCGCGTCACGACAGCCGGGTAATCGGAATAGAGTCATTAGCCGGCCGGTCTACGACGCCGGATCGGGATATGTAGGTAAACCGTGCGTGCGGTTGCGGTTTACGTGCGTGCCGCGTCTCCGCCGCGCTGGTGAAGAAAGGGAATGGCCAGCTGAGGTATCAAATTGTGAACACGGTATCGCGGTAATTGCTCCATTATGTACGGCGTGAATCGTGCCATTCCCGCCAGTTCTTCTCCGCTAAGCGACCCGTTTTTACGCCATCCTTCCACCGGTCTGAAAACATCGGATCGACTCCGATTTCTTTTTTCTTCTTTCCGAACGCGTTACCACTCATTTTCGTTTCTAATGGGAGGGAAAGAATGTAAAGTGGAACGACGATCGTCCGAGATAAAACTATTAAAAACCACCTGCGTAAGTGCGCGGTACGTACTCCAACTACGAGTTTCTATGTTTAGAAATATTTCTGAAATAATATACACCCAAAGAAATAAATTTGCTAAATAGTTTCTCGCGTGTGCAACCTTCGAGTGCGCGGTACATACTCCAACTACGAGTTTCTATGTTTAGAAATATTTCTGAAATAATATACACCCAAAGAAATAAATTTGCTAAATAGTTTCTCGCGTGTGCAACCTTGCTGCCTTAATAATCCTAAATTTAAGATAGCAGAACCCGTCATTTTGACCAGAAGCCGAATACGCTTGTATTATTTGCGAAATTTAATTCGACTTGGTTTAAGTGCTGCCTGCACGTTGTTCCTGTTCGTTTAGATAGATACTTATGTTCTCCGTGCGCTGCGCGAGTAATCACGAGGTAAGCATCCAGAACAAAGATGGCAGTAATGAGGGAAAATGACACGATTCCGGCCGTAAAGAGCCGGGCAATGGTTATTAGTTCGTGAAACGGTGTCGTGAAGAAATGCAACCTAATTTATTCGTATAACTCATAATCTTATACGAGCAGTGAAGTGGAAGCGCGCCGTTCAGGGACAGTTGCACGCACTATGTCCGTGGCGTTTCGCTTCGGTTCGGCGAGTTCGAAAAAGGGAGCCGGGACCGTTGTGCCCGTCGCGCCCGTCTTCGTCTCTATTTATCCTTTAATTGCTGCGTCCGTGGAATCAAATGACAGTCATTATAAAATGAAAGCGAATTTCCTATGGCGACGGATGCAAAAGAGCCGCCGTCATAATGGTTAGACGCGCACGCACGTCAAACCACCGAAACGACGCCGCGTTTCCGAATCTCGTTCGTGCGATGCCAACAGGAAAAGGGCAATAAACAAAATTGCGACGATAATTGACGTATCATTGCAACCCTGCACCGGTAGACGTATTGAAAAGACATGTGCCCCGCGTATGCTTTCGAACGAACCGCCTGTTATTCTCTGATTATATGAGAAAAATCCACGGTAAGATTTCCTTGTCAAGGTCGCATTCCTTCAGACCGGATAGTCGTCGGCATTTTTACTTTTTTTTTTTAATGTTTTCAACGACATTCTTCGGAGGGCGGCGAAATTCAAGAATATTTACCCCGCCGACCAGAGAAATCAATTGAAACGGTGTTCTCCCTTCGTTAGTAACCATTTTATTACCGCACTTCGAATTTCACGCGTTTATAACGCGTTCGTGAAAATTTAACGGAGTTCGGGGTAAATTTTAATGAAACGAATATTCGATCATAAATATTTCTATTTGCATAAAGATTCAGAGAATCTCTTGCAGAACGAATCACATTCCGCCAAGAGACGCTCGTCCAGCATGATTTCCACAGTTCTAGGCACCTTCGTCGCCGCAGCCACGGCTATCAGCCTAATCTCAAAGTAATTAAACAATTCACCGCCACGACCACCAAGCGAGGATCCTCTCTGGCCGACGAAGTCGCAGAACGCGGGACGAGAAACGAACTTTTCCGGCGCTGAACCAGATGGCCCCCGATTATTTGTCAGTTTCGATGGCAGCGCTACCAGTGACGCCCTCTTCGCCCTTTATCTCCGGCAGCGACGTCCGACCGGTTTCTCCGCTCGAAAAATACCGATTCCTAGCGTAATAATGAGCACCTTGCGATGATCGCCGGTGTCGTACAGAAAGAAATTATACAGGATGCTTCGTAACACGTGCTGCCGTTTCACGGAGCAGATCGTACGGATTAAGGTCATGGAAACGGTTCCTTTTAGTAAACCTAAAATACAAAGGAAAAATATAGACGAGAACGGTAGAAAATTAATAACACAAAGTATCAACACCAGAACTACCGAGCCTGTAAGAACGACGGATTTCAGATTTTTTCTTTTACATTTCCCGAAGTCATAGAAATGATGTAGCAGTATGCGTACATATGTATCTCAAACTGACTTGTTAATCAACCTGTCCATTCACAGTTGACGCAGTCGTTCTGCAACCTTGGACACACGCTTGCAATACAGGCCTACACAATGTGCCGATAAACAATTCGCCATTTTTAATCTGGTTCCCCGCGTTCGAAAATATCCGCCAGAAGATAGTGATATACGTGCGCTATTATGGGATCCGTGCAAGTTTTTGACGTCCCGAAGAAACGATATTAAATGCGATGGAATATAACGGATCACCTATCGGTACGCCGGGTAATTAACTTTTTCCCGTGATATTTTACAATCTCGGCAAAAAGCCGAGGTTGTACAAGACGTTCTACCATTATCCGTCTCAGGTAGCACGCTTCAGTACCACCCAGATACTTCCAATCTCCGATAGGACGCGATGAAACCGGCCAGGTGCGGCCGTCCGATTCGAGGCGAATCCGAATCTAACGCCGTTCCGGGGCATCTGTTCGCATGTCCATAAATTGCCGCGCTATCGGCAATCAAAAGCAACCGGCCGAGCCCGGGACACCAATAAAATCGCGTGGATCGTTTACGACCTCGCTAGGTTCGTTGCCGCGGCATCTGTAACGAGCATCGTAATCGCGACCAGCGCAGGAGGCACGTACGGCGCGGCGGATATCGGCGATCATGTTCCCCGGCGGTGAGAAAAAATCCATCGCATTCCCTTGACGCATAAACGCCGCGATTCATTTCGCCGGCCGCCGTTTAGTGTCGCCGGCCGATTTCAGAATTGACGGGCCGGCGCGGCGATCCGCGCGCAAATAAAGAAAATCGAATTCCCCCGGTGGCACGGGGGGCCCGGACTGGTTTTATTAGAACGTTTTAACTTGGCCAACCGGCGCAACGTCACTCTCGTTACCCGCTACTGTCGTTCCTGTCCTCGTCAATGTCCATTACCAAAGGTTTCATAATGTAGACGTAAGGTTCCGCCATACTGTCGCTTTTCTTTTTTCTCTTCGTCGCTGTTCACGCGAACGTGATCCCGATGCTTCGGATCATTGATTCCTTAATGGAGTGTTTCTGGTTTTACATTCTCGGAGAATCGATTTTTCGTTTCCAGCGTTTTCTTCAAGGGAGCCGGCAAGCATTTGGCCTTGACTGTCACTCTACGTTACGCTGTGCCTTTTTTCCTAGACGTTTTACGTCGTAACACGTTGGCTGCTATGTCACCCATATCTGGGTGACGGAATTATTTCGCCTGGTTTTGAAATGGATTTTGGCGTTAATATATTCATTGTACCAAATTCAATTTAGGATCTAGAAAATGCAAGAAAGCTGGGGGACTACTCTATATCATTTTTAAAATTTTTTTCAATTTTCATTTCATTAAATAACTTGCTTTGATTTTATGGAATTTTTGAGGCTTCTAGTTTGGCAGTCGAAATGTTAAATAAATAAGTAATCAATTAAAAATGCATACCACCATGTTTGTACATGTCTTTGCTAAATCTGTCCAGAGCCTTTTTCTTGATACGAACACCGAATCTCTCGAAATTAAGAGAATCTCTCTGCGGCAGCCATCTTGTAACGTGATACTTGCTTCAGAAAGCGAGTTTTCTGCCGAATTTTACAAATTACTCCACGATGAGGTAGAAATTCGCAATTTCGACTCTGGAAAGACGTAAATTGGACTTTTAGAAAACACAAGTGACCACTTTTAAACTTCTCGTTGCAATATTGAAGCGTCAATTTGTCATGAACCCTTGCAAGTTCATGTACGTATATCGCAGAGAGATTCTCTTAATTTCGAGAGATTTAGTGCTGACATGTTATGATAATTGATTACTTTCTTATTTAAGACGTAAAATGTCTAGAAAAAAACATTAACATAGTAACATTGCGTGACAGTCAAGGCCAAATGCCTGCCGGCCCCCTGAAGTATGCGTTGTGCACTATACGTTAAAAATCCGTAAATCAAAATGCGTAAACTCTCAGCAGTAGCACAAGCACGATTTTCTCCAGACTTTTATTATTATCAGTTTAAAAATAATGTCAGTCTTTGGAAGAGCTGAAAGCACAATATTGACTAAAAATAATGTAAAATAGAATCGCAACGGCTCCTCTAACAATCGCTTCTTTGGGTTATATATTACAGGGGTTGTCCCTCACACTATCTTTATCTCCGTGAGTTTTATCTCACTGTTCGATTGCTTAATCCCGGAACGGAATGGCAGCTTGAGAACAGAATAACGTTTCGATTCCCTTCGGAACGAAGGGAATAGGAGAATGGCAGTGCGATTGACACGGAGAGGTCGGGCGAAGGTGAAAAAGTGCGAGAGGAGAAAGGGAGCGAGGAAGACGAAGAAAGGAGCCGAGTAACCGAGTAACCGAGAACAGCGAGGAAGGTAGGAAAGGGAGGCCACCCTGCTCGGGGATTACCATAAACACTCGACGGTCGTGCATGCACGTTAGTGCAACGCTAGCAAATACACGTGTAAATCCCGTGTTTCAGCTCTTATTCCGCCTCCTCCGGCTCCAGGCCGGGCTCCCTTCGCCGCGGCGCGGCGCAGCGCACCCACGGCCCTTTCGCCCGGTCTAACCTTCCCTTTGGATCGTACGCGACCGCCTCTTTCCTGCCCTTTCCCTCGTCCTCGATCGGTCGGGCCTCCTCGTGGTGCTCGTGCCGGTGCACGAACGAATCGGCAAAAAGAAGCCCCGGTGTATCGCGGTCGCGTGACTTTCATGCTCGCCGAGCCGTCTTCCCTCTCCGGTGATCCCGAGCGTACCCTTTCTGCGGCCCAGTGCCGTATTACGACTTAGGCCAATTTTCCGCGACGCACGCTCCCGAACCGATTCGCCAACGAAATTTTTCGTCCCTGGCCGAAATTGCCGTGAAACTGAAGCAAATACTTGATATAGTCTTTCCTAGACACAAGGGTGGAAAGACGAGAGGATTTTATGCATTTACGACAAGGAAGGGTGTAATTAAAAACCGTGCAAACATTAGCAGAATTTGAAAATAGTATTACTTTCAACTTATTCAACATTAAAGAAGAAAATAAATTTCACTCCAGTTTGCCTCAGTTCAGGTAGAATTCAGGTAGAACATTTTTATTTTGCAGGAAGATACGCAGTCTACTTGTTAAGAACTTTGTGAAACTCGCACGGTACAAGGTTCGTTCTCATACAGTTTGACTGTGTTGGAGTGTGATGACGTCAGTAAGAAACTTCCGACAAGATTACAAAATTCCTCGCTAATCGGGGTACCAACTTCTTGCTGTATATTCTCGTTGGGTTACCTTGGGTTGCAACAGGAAATGCAAATTTGGGGCACATCGGCGGGGAGCAGCATCGAGACCAAGATTTCCAGAGAAAGGAGCTTCGGCTCGCCTTCTGGTTGCCAGGAATTTTCCCTCGGGAGTTTTTCAGCGAAATGAAATATCGTAACCCATCATCGGGACTAGCCCGCGCCATTGTTCTCGATCGGAGCGTATCGATACGGTTCAGCATCTCGTTGGATCGTTTTAAGTGGGTTACGAATGCAAATCCGCGCGGCGGGAAAATTACGAAACGGCGCGCGGTGCGGTACAGAGCGGCGGCGGCGGCGTCGGCGTCGGTGGCATTCCGTATCCATTGGATTCAAAACAGACGCCTCTCCGCCATATATTTCCCCCGGGAAAGCATTGTCAGCTTCGAAACGGGAATACAAAAGCGAACGATGAAAGATAGCCGGCAGTCGCCGTGAACAAGTAAAACGCTATTACGCGTAGCTCCGTGAACGGGACATTAAGGCGAGCGAAATGAATGACTCCGCGCGGCGGAACGCGCTCGAAACCCGTCGCGTATAAATAATCGAACGGTCGCCGGGCCTGTTCTCGTTAGAGAAGCTTAGGTACGCTACTGTCGGGCCAGACCGGGCCGGACCGGGCCGGGCCCGCGCCGCGGTAGGTTTCCTAGATCTGGAACAAACGATCGGCCAAGGAATCGCGCGCGAGCCTTTCCTTCTTGCGGACACGATATTCGTTTCTTCTTGCGCGCCGCGATATCTGTTTCACGGAATTCCGCCGGCGCGCGATCGTATCGGGGAAAACGAGACAAAAGCGCGGTAACGCCGCCGGATCGGACGCAATTAGGGGGATCGGCCACACACCGCTCCGCCGATTTGTCCATTCGGTGGTTAATGCTTGTAATTAACACTCGGAGACCGAGCGTGATTTATTGACGTGGCGATCGCGCGCGGACCGGTTGCCCGTTCCTCGAGCCAGCTCGTGACACAAATTGTTCTGCATCCGATCGTCCTTCACGAACATGTGTCAACCTGCTACTTATTTTTTCTTATTTCTTCAAAACGTTAAGTTTGTGAATTTTCGTTTTCTCCGGTCTACCGAACAGAATCCAGCAAAGTGTTGTCACGTCCGGCGGTTCGTCCGCTCAGGAATAAAACTAGTATTATAAACTATTGTTTGAATCCAACGATGTCACGCGAGGAGAAGAAACAGATTGAATCAAGATACGCGTTAAAAATTCTGGGAAGTTAGGTAGCGCGCGAAACAATTCCAATTTATCTTCCTGCGAGAGACACAATCGGTTATAAGTTGAGAATAGACAAAAAGGGTGTCCAATTGTGCTAAGTTTCGGGGGGAGGGATGCTGACTTCATGGTAGGAGTGACGACACATTGGCTAGAAAGTATCAAGATTAAATGACAAAGAAGAGACTCTTAAATCAGCATCCCCCCTTTTGAAACAATGGACTGTCCATCTTATGAAAGGGAACCGACCCTTCAAAGTCAGTTCAGTTCATCATAGAGTTTCCTTCAGTTAGATTTTCCACGTCATTAAAGTTTCAATAGAGTTTCAGTAAAAGTATTAATAAGTTCAGTAAAGGTGCAGAGCAGTTTATAAGTTCTAATAAGTGGTGAATTGTGATTTGCGGAATCTGCGACTTGTGGACTTTCGGCTTCGACAACTAGCGAAGCGATCTCTAAAACGCAACAAATCGGTAAAAAATAATAATACAATTATTTAGCGAAATATTTGTAAGCTATCCAGTCTCTATTATGTGACTGTCTATTATGTGACTATCTCTATTTGTAAAATCATATTCAAACTATCTGATTCAGCACTTGGTGTCGAATAAATCATTTAAACAATCCTCAATTTCCCGAACCGTAGCCGGTGAATGCAGGTAGGTTCAAAACTGCTTCTTAACCCCTTAAAAATCATAATCCGCCCCTTCTGGGACGTAACATTGGATACAAGTTTTAAACCAGGTGATGAATTAAAGTTTCTTGAAATAATGTATTGAAATTATTGATCGCAGGACCAGACAGCTCAAAAACTGTATGGAAATATTGATTATAATCGAATAGGATTGGTATAACGAGTTGGTTCGAACAAACTCGACAGGCTGCTCTCGAAGTCGCAAACCCGGCTCCGAATTTTTCCGTCCCGATCGCGGCTTTCGGTTAAGTAGCTTTATCAACCGGTTATTAAAACCGCCCCGGTTTCGTAAATGTCGAGCCATCCCGATTTTATCGGCGACGCGACGTACGGAGCAAAACGAAGGTGCGAGGCGGATCGTACCGCTCGGATTTTCACCTCGGTGGCCCCGAGAGATCTTATCGGGGGGGCCCCGGTGTTATCTGCCGCTGGATCCTCTGTACCTTCATAGATGCGCAATCGTGACGCACCAATTAAAGCCAATGGCCTCCCTGTGCTCGAGACCTTCGGCCACGCGTCCTCTCGCCGGGGAAAACCGTCGGGCGATAAAGTATCGCGAACATTACCGGGCACCGATGACTTATTGCCAGACGAGGGTTAACGTATAGTTACGCGGGGCTGTAATCATTCGTACACATGTTATAATTACCGTTGCGTGGCCGATTAATCACGTATGGACGCCGCCGCGGCCCGGACCCCGAGCCCGCATTTACTTTGTTGCGCGGGCATTTCGATCGTGTCGTAAGACGATTTCGTTTGTCCCAAAAAGGCGGCCACGGTTTCGCGCACACACAAACACCGAGCCCGCTCCTCTCTCCCCCGCGCTGTAATAACGGTAACGATGGTTACAGCCTCGTAAATATTCCGCCGTCGCGATTATACATTCCACCGTACGTGAACATCGACACGGTTTAATCGTGACCTTATCGCGTGTTTATCCCAAGCACTATTTTCCCGGTGAATTGTGATCTTAAGTGGACGCGGCGGGTGTTGCTTAAGCTGAACTTAGTGCAACTCCGGCGCTATTATCGTTTATATGCTCGTAAGGCAAACGTGGCGCATGCGAGTGGAACCGAGCGGTATACTGTTGGACAGTCGCAAAACTTTAGCGCACAGTCTTGGCCATTGCGAGTTACGATCATTCAACAGCCGGGGAAAACGCGCCGCAAGATACTAGGCTTCACTAGAACCTTCACTGTCTTTGTACCGCGGTTTTCTAGTCGGAGAATCATTGTCACCAGACCGGGGAAATTGAGGGGAATACAGTTACCCCCTCCCTGTCGTTAGTCACGTGATATTGTCCCACAAGTAGGACAGGAGGATGGGGGAATAGCGTCGTAATAGGGGAGGATAGTCTGGGGTGTGACCGATGCGGAGAAATTAACACACACTGAGGGGAATAAAGTTGATTAGAATAAATTTTAATATTAAAATATAATATAAATTAACATAAATTGAGGGGAATACAGTTACCCCTTCCCTGTTATTAGTCACGTAATATTGTCCCACATGCACGACAGAAAGATGGGGGAATAGCGTCGTAGTAGGGGGAGGATATTGTGGGAGGCAAGTCTGGGGTGTGACCGATGCGGAGAAATTAACATACACTGAGGGGAATAAAGTTGAGTATAACAAATTTTAATATTAAAATATAATATAAATTAACATAAATTGAGGGGAATACAGTTACCCCCTCCCTGTTATTAGTCACGTGATATTGTCCCACAATCACGACAGGAGGATGTGGGAATAGCGTCGCAGTAGGGGGAGGATAGAGTGGGAGGCAAGTCTGGGGTGTGACCGATGCGGAGAAATTAACATACACGGTTGTTAAATTTCGAAAATTAGATACTCCGGGCAGTCACGAGGTACAGGGACGCGAGAACGATTTCGTGTCTGTTATCGACGTCGATTACCCGGCCGTTATTTCGTTGTAACTGTTCCGTTTGCTTCTGCGCTGTTCGCCAACACCCTCGAGATTCCGCGCGGCCGCGGAACCTAGTCGTTTGGATAAGGAAACGCGTTCGAAGTCCGCCTATTAGTCACGTTAATGTGTCGCAATCCGCTCCGCTGGGCGGAGGAGGGAGCGGTTCCGCCACCGGTTACGAAACCCGTTACGATTGTTATTAACGCTTCCCACGCGAAACCTTGTACAATATTTTGCCGGCGCGCCGATACGCCGAGCTCGGGTTTCAGTAGCCGCGGATTGCCGGTTAAGTAACACAGTTATTGGACACCATCCCGATTCACCTGCGTGCAAGGTGAAGTTCACGAAGGCACCGGTCGACGCCGATTCGACTTATCGAACGATCGTACCTCGGGACGCCCACGCGATTGCTATATTCCAGGTCCGAGATTTCTAAACACGTTCACTGTCCTGCGAATTGTTTTATATAAACTTCGTTTCGTTTAGTATTCACTCTTTGCGGACGAAGAATTTTTAACGCATTGTTAACAAGATTCTTGTGTATTTTGGACAAGTCTATTTCACTCGTATAAACGATCAGAGGTATTGTAGTTGGTAATGACGTTTGCGCCTCACGTTATAATTGAGTAGATTAGAGAGCGAATAAATTGATATTCAGTGGCACTAATTTTATGACAATTTTATGACAATTTTATGCAAATCAATAGTGCCGGTCACCGGTGGCCATCCTGGATTTAATTGTTGCTGTGAGTACACGTTAAACGTCGATGGACACCTGTTATGGCTTCCATTCATTTTCAGGTATTTTTGCTTTTTGTTATACAAAATATTGAGATCAGAAATGTGTACTGATCTTGTGCTACGTAGATAGTTGGCAACCTAAGGAAGTAGATACATAGTTCTTAATAACGTATATAGTATATAGACGTATATAGACAATTTTGTTCATTTTCACTATGAATTATTCGATAATCTCCGACCTGAGTCGAAAGCAAACACATGCTTTTAACGTGTATGTTAATTCGATATTAACAGTTCATGCATATCGCAACCGCAACGGACAATTTTTCGAGCCGGAGCGTTAATGGACTTGGAAAATGACAGGGTGCTGTAAGCGGATGCACAGTTCTAGATATTTATAGATTCACTAGCCTCGCTGGGTGGCTCGTCCCGCAAGCCGGGACGAGATCGTTCATGGCGATGCTGGTTATAAATTACGCGTACATGCTGTTTAAAATATCGTAATTTGCCGGCATCGAACTGTGTACTATGAATAATTAATACGCGCGCGCGCGATCGCTTACTTTATACTTCTTCGGAAATTAGTCGAGAGTGTTGCGGATTTTCTTTGACCGAACTGTTGAGAAGTTGATGTAGTGTGGCAAATGAGTAGGTTGATAAAGCTTATCTAGGCTGCTATGACACGAACAACTTCGGCACCGCACCGACGTGCACGGTCTACTAAATTATGCTTGCGATTCAATCCACGCGGTGTCCACCGTCAACTGGTTCTCGGGCTTCCCGGTTTCTGTCCAGACTTCGCTTCGACATCTCTCTCCCATGGCTGAAGTCGTTCGGGAGTTTTAAATTTATTGTTCTTCGGCCGCTATGCGTCCGGGGCTCGATTTTTACTCGTAAGACGCCCACGTGAATTTCACGACGGGTAATCACGACCGCGGCCCAATCAAAATTCAAATCGGAACCGCTTAAACCGCGACAACCTCCGTGTGGTTTTTTGTCGTCCGGGAACGGTCCCGCGCCGTAAATCGTTTATACATATTAATTCAGCCTCGACGACAAAATTTACGACAGACACGCAAATGTTATGTAAGGGGGAGCCGGTAGAACGAACTTTCCATTCGGTCAGCGCGAGATTATTTCTCGACGGCAAAAATCCGAGAGTGTCGCGGCGGAACTTCGAACTGGATCGTTCGCTGTTCGAGATTTCATGGAATTCAAACGTTTGAATTCGAAATTGCGCGGCGCGATTCGGAAATTTGCAAGGTCCAATTTCGTCGGGCCGATCATCCGCCGTATCTCAGGGCCGCGGCCGCAAACCAGCTATCGATTAAAACAGAAAAATCGAGCCACAATCGAGCCATGCATCTACCGCGATCCAAGAATTACGCTCGAAGGACAAAACGAAAAGGTCCGTCGATTCCATTGAATTCCCTCCGTCTTCTTCGCCTCTAGAATCGAGCCGAAGTTGCTCATGCAAGGCGACTCCGATATTAAAATCGAGAGTCACATACACGGCGCACACACGCGCAAGTAAAGGTACACACACACAGCTGGAAAGATCCTTCGGTTCTCGTCGAATATAAAGAATTTCGTTGGCATGGATCCGCAGACTGCGCGATCCGACAGCGTCGAACAATGGCTGGATTTCTCAATCGTCCTGGCACGTAATCGATTACGGGTCCTTCTCCGCGAAAGCTGAAGTATTATCGGCAGTATCGCCGCATGCGCGAAAGGTGCGCCCAGGCATTCGGCCAACCTAATTGAATGTGAATCGATGAAACTCCACGTGTGGGATTCGCGTATAATTAACGGCGATCGCGGCGATCGATCCGGAGGTGTGTCCCTTACGTCACTCGATTTTCTCGCTGGACAAGAGGGATCGGAATCGCTCGTTAGCCAGCAACTTGCTTTTCATTTCCGAGAAGCTTTCAATATATCAGATTGAAGTTCACCGTAGCATATCTCATTATCCTTCCTAGGCATCACGAGACGGAGAAGGTCATCAGCGGCTGATCACCTGCATTTGTGGAATCATTTCGGCTTTCTTCGGACGGGAATGACTATCGACTGTGAAAACCAGATCACGGATTATCGATTTAATGGTTTTATAATTACCAAGAAGCAGCTTATTAACATTCACCGATCTCCCAGCTCCGTCGCGTTCGATGCACCGGAGAGTAGCATCGTCTCCGATCCCTAACGAGCTCTATTGTTTACCTGAGAGTAGCATGTGTAAGTACGAGTATCACCATCGAGAGTAGCTTCCAAGAGAAACAATCGAAGAGTCTTTGACCTCTAATGAACTTTCGAGCTGGGTATCCAAGGGAGCGATATCAGACGTTTGACTTCGGGTGACCTTTAAATTCGCCTGCAAAAGTTTCCTCGAGGAGGACCGGTCAAAGCGTGCTTGATCTCCGAGGAACCTCCAACTACAATTTTCAAAAGAATCAACATCCGAGTGTGCCTAACTTTACCTTCAAACGTTTCTTTGAAGGGAGTCGTTCTCCAATCCTTAACGAGCTCCATTGTTTACTCAATAAGCCCGTATGTCTGTGAATCACCATCGAGTCCAGCTTCCGAGAGAAACCATCAAAGTCTTTGACCTTGTGATAAACTTCCGAGCACACTGCGAGAGACGAGAATATCAGACCTTTGACTTTGGGTCTTCCCGAGCGTCTGAAATGTATCTTCGAGGAGGACGCTTGACCTCCGCGGAGCTTCGAAGCGCAATTTTCAAGGGAAGCAATATCGGACCTCTGACTTTAGGCCTCGACGATGAAGAGTGGCTGCGAAGAGTAACAATCTCGGGTCCCCGACCTCCGCTACCTTCCACCTGAACAGTAGCTCGGTAGAAGTAGCCCTCCTGAGAGGTCTCTGACCACCAGTGACTTCGACTGGCTAGACCAGCTCTCACGGAGCCCCGGCGAGTCGACACGTAGCACGACACGTACCGACGACGACGACGACGACGACGACGACGAGCAAGGGGAAGGTACCCCTGAACGAGCAACTGATATTTTTCCTGGATCATAGCGTTTCCCGTCACTCGAGCCGCATATTGCAGACTCTGAACGAGCCACATGGCGGCTCGGCACAGGTACACCCTGGCTATGCTCAGGTGTGTTCACCGTGTAACGCGGCCCCGCCAATAAGCGTAACACGACGTGGACGGAACCCTCGCGCCACCCTCGCGCAGCCTGCGGAACTCGGACGTTACCGAGTGCACCATGTGCGCTTCTCTCATTCCCTTTCTCTTCTTTCTCTCTCTCTCTCTCTCTCTCTGTCTCTCACTCGCCAGCGCACACGGACTCACCTGCGCCGCGTGCACAACACGCGTGCAACCGACTGTGCGTGGATCGCGCATTCCCGATGGAAGTGCACGCGTTGCAGTCGCGCACCGAACCGTTCCACGCCGTGCTGCAGCTATTGCTGTTGCTGTTGCCGGTGCCGGTGCTGTTGCTTCTTCTTCTTCTTCTTCTCCTCCTCCTCGATGCTCGCCGGCAGCCCCCCTCCGGCCCCTCCTCGGCATCGGGGCCGGTGTACGCGCGTACATAAGCAAACCTGTTGTTACCGCTCCTCCCCGCCATTATCTCTCTCACGCATCGGCGCCGATTTTTATAGGCGAGGTGATTCACGAGGCAAGTTCATCAAGTCTCCTCCCTTACCTTCCGTGGGCACACAGCGCGCACGCTTTCACGGGGGATTACAGGGGACGAGTCTACTATTTGTAACCTCGTTTCCACCGGCCCGGAATGGCCTCCCGAGGACCGATCGCAACCGGAAATCGCGAGGCTACCTCTCACTCGCAAACGTGTCGCACTGCTGCGAATCAGCTGCAGCTGATATCAATCCGGTGATCAAGGTGCGATCTAATTTTGCAAGCTAAGATTTAATCCGCCACTGTATATATTATTTCGTGTATTATTGTTCTGTGTATATGTTCATGTTATTGATAAAACAAACGTGGAAACGAGACGATAAAAGGACGAGCAGTCTCGTCAGGTTCGATACCGGAGGAAGACGTGTCGTTAACAAGTCTCCCCTCTGCTTAAATTCCTTGCAAATTCAGTTGTAAGCTAAGATTTCGGTAAATCGGGACGATTTGTCGTCAGGATGGCAGAGTTGTAAGCTAAGATTTAATCCGCCACTGTATATATAATTTCATATATTATTGTTCTGTGTATATGTTCATGTTATTGATAAAACAAACGTCGAAACAAAACGATAAAAGGACGAGCAGTCTCGTCAGGTCAGATACCGGAGGAAGACGTGTCGTTAACAAGTCTCCCCTCTGCTTAAATTCCTTACAAATTCAGTTGCAAGCTAAGATTTCGGTAATTCGGACGATTTGTCGTCAGGATGGCAGAGTTGTAAGCTAAGATTTAATCCGCCACTGTATATATTATTTCATGTATTATTGTTCTGTGTATATGTTCGTGTTATTGATAAAACAAACGTCGAAACAAGACGATAAAAGGACGAGCAGTCGCGTCAGGTCCGACACCGGAGAAAGACGTGTCGTTAATAAGTCTCTCCTCTCCTTAAATTCCTTACAAATTCAGTTGTAAGTAAAGATTTCGGTAAATCGGACGATTTGTCGTCAGGATGGCCGAGTTGTAAGCTAAGATTTAATCCGCCACCGTATATATTATTTCATGTATTATTGTTCTGTGTATATGTTCATGTTATTGATAAAACAAACGTCGAAACAAGACGATAAAAGGACGAGCAGTCGCGTCAGGTCCGACACCGGAGAAAGACGTGTCGTTAATAAGTCTCTCCTCTCCTTAAATTCCTTACAAATTCAGTTGTAAGTAAAGATTTCGGTAAATCGGACGATTTGTCGTCAGGATGGCCGAGTTGTAAGCTAAGATTTAATCCGCCACCGTATATATTATTTCATGTATTATTGTTCTGTATATATGTTCATGTTATTGATAAAACAAACGTCGAAACAAGACGATAAAAGGAGAAGTAGTCTCGTCAGGTCCGATACCGGAGGAAGACGTGTCGTTAACAAGTCTCCCCTCTGCTTAAATTCCTTACAATTTTTACTGCTAGTTACTGGAAAAAATTTGGGGCTGTAACATCCACAAATGGATTTTAGGAAGCCTAATAATCAGACCGATTTTGATGGAAAATCAAAATTTTCTGTGTCGAGCTAGTTGAGAATCTGTGTCTTCTTTTAAGAATTTGACAAAGTTCGAAATGATGTAACAACATTCTTATATCTCAAACCGCAGAATCTCGTTCTTTTAATTATACAAGACGGAACCGACCCTAATGAGCAATTGTAAACTTGCTGTACGACTATTTTCGCTCGGTTTTTTTCGCTGTGATTTCTTGCGTCGACGTTTGCTGTCTTAATCTAAGATTTTCTGTGTTTCTTACGTTCGCATATGTTTCCGAGAACGATCGAAAATTATTGTATTTCGCGAGCGAGGGCTATTAAAAGTGAAAGTTCTGTTTTATTTTTGGCGTGTATGTTTTATGAACAATTCGTGCACCCCAGTGGCCGTCCCATGCCGATTATGTGGGGATCCAAGGACACGGGGATGGATCGACACATAAATTCGCCGGGCAGTAATTTAATTGCCTTGCACGATAGAAAACAGGGTACTTAAAGCTGGACCTAACGAGATCCGTAATCCCACACGCGCATTACTATGCTATAAAGTCTTAGATAAGTATAATTACGCGTTCAATGATTAATTATATGCTTATGAATAATTAGCGAAATGCTAAATGGTGGTCTGCGGATTTATGGACGTGGTGCTTCACGTCTCATTAAATAATTCAGCGTCTACAAAACGTCGCGCGCCGACAGACGGGGAAATCGTTGGAAAAGTCGACGATACTTCGCGTTGATACCGGCGACATGTCGCGCGCGGCTCGTTTCTCGCGACGTTATTGCGACAGGTCATTGCACATTGTTCGTATAATTGCGATCGTCGCGATAACAGTGTGCATACATAACCAGGGTAAATTGAAATCGTTACGACGTTTCGTAACATCCGATGAATTCTCTTTTCCGCTTGAATGCTCGTATGAAGAACCGTGCGCAATAAACAACGCGTTTTTCCACGATGTGTTCAGCCCGCGAGAACCATGGTACATAATTTGGATTTCTAATTTCTTCAGCAACTCTCTCGACTGTACGCAAGGAATAGGAATTCCTTTAATCTGCGTGCAACTGCTATGCATTTTTAAACGGTCGCTAATGCTATTTTTGAAAATTCACTAGGAGCTTCTTGCGCAATAAACTACGCAACTACTACGTTTGCTGCATCGTAAAGGATACTAAGAACCAAGTCCCACTTACCTATCACGCGTAATACCTCTATTTTTGTGAACGAATTTTACGGAACAAGAACAAACTAATACTGCTCTAGATCGACTATCATCGTTCCAAAGAGTAACAAAGTAATACTGTTCTAGCTTCTATCAGACGTCTACTAAAAATAATTGTCTCCGTCCGAAAGTGCCAGACATCGTCATACCGTCTCAAAGAGGATTATAAACGACGTGGTCGCTCAAGCAGCTGGGGCAGCTCGCGCCCAAAAAAGGTACGAGCTAGAAATTATTGTCTACGCCTGAAGACGGCCAAGATCGACTATCATCGTTCCAAAGAGGATCACAAACGACCTAGTCCGTCACGGAGCGAGAAGAGGCCCGCGGCGAAAAAGGGTACGAGCTCCGAAGGAAATATTCAGCGTCGAGGCGTGTCACGGAGGCTATCAACATCGTTCGATTCGGTGTCGAGAGGAGTCGGCTAAAGCCAACAATGAAATCAATTTCGATCGTCCCGGCGAGAACGGCGACACCGGGGCCGAGGCGGAGACGAATCGGAGGCAAGGCCGAGAGGAGGACAGAGAGCGGAAAGGGAGCCGAGTGGGAGGACACGGCCGAGATACGATATCGTTATCGTTACAGTTAAATCTAATACGGATGAAATTCCAAGCCGGGGCAGCGCGCGTACAAATGGACGCGGCTACGTCCGCGGCTTCCTGCTCCGGCGTTCCGATCAACGGCGACGATCAGCTGTTACGCGGCCCGCCCACCCACACACCTGAGCGAACCTGGCCGAGGTGGTCCGAGCGCGCGTGCACCAGGAATCCGCTCCCGGGACGTGTCAGCCCGCGAGAGACCGGACACTTCTTTGTGTCGCGATTATTACAATTTACAGCCTGAACTTGAGCGACGCCACGAAGCTGTAGTGTAGTCCGGTGACGAGCAACTCGCGGACTGCGGCGGGCCGAAAGTGGAATAATTAAATACTCTGAATTTCAGTTTGTGTATTCGCTACGGTCTCTTAATGTCTCTTTAATGAATTTATTATTTTAAGATCCTGGTACACGCGCTGCACCACGACTTAACCACCGAACTTCAGTGTTAAACAGAATATCGCCATATTCGCTTTCCATGTCTTTCAAAAATCCTTTAAACTCACGATGGTTCAGTCCTCGAGGTCTAATAAAATTTACCATTTTAATAATAGGTGGAACTAGATTAGACATTTTTAGAACTTTAGCACCCAAATTTTGTTGGTGTAAAGTACAATGCGAAATAAATCGGAGATTTGATTAAAGATTTGATAATATTTCACGGCCTGTTAAATTTTGAATATCTTTCGATAATAATCCCGACAAACCAACATTCATACTCGACATGGCTCGAGCTCCATCTGTACTTATTCCAACGATCTTTTCCATTGGGATATTTAAGACATTCAGAACAGTTTTTATTTCAAAATTTGACTAACAAGGTAACTCGCGCGAACTGCCCTATCTTCGGTGGATGCAGTACTCTCAAGCGAATTTCGCAGTTTTAAATTTGAACTTGCTTGTAATTGATCCACCATGTCTTTGCGTAACTGTTCTTGCAAATTATTACATTTTAAAGAATGTTTACTATCGTAGCGTCTCTTAATATTATATTTTCTCAACACAGACATTTTATCGCTGCATGTCAAACAAACAGCACTTTCATTGATATAAGTGAAAAAGTAATCGTACGTCCAACTATCGATAAACTGCCGATGTTCATTTTCGATTTTACTTTCACCAGAATTCGAGCACGTGGCAAAATGTGAAAATACTCGAGCGTTATGCGAAGAATGTGTTTCCTGGCGCAGTTCACCGAAGACTGTCGAATACTAGAAAACATAGCCGAGAAGCAACAACAATGTATCGCAAAATCGTGGATGAAGCGGGTTCCGGCGGGCCGCATGTTGCTCATCACTGGTGTAGTCTGTTACTACTCGGTTCCACCCAACATTGGCACGTTTTTGGGACAATTCTCGGAGTGTAACGTCGCTTGTTCCTCGGAGGGTATTTTTGCGACAATGTTCCTCGAATTTAGAAAAATTCGTTTTCCTTTCGGGGCAGGCCCTTCCTTTAACAGCTCGTAATCGATTGCGAACGACGTAACGGTACGACGTAGACGCGGAACGACGCCGGTGCTTACTTACGTACACGTTCGTATGAAATGGATACCTGGACGCGGCCGTTTCAGCCCGGCGATACCACTTATCGCAGCGTTGAAATCACCCGGCCGATGCGACGGTAGCGCGGAGTAGGTACTATTAGGTTGCGCGCCGGTGGGTTTCGTTATTGTTTTATGAATGAAAATTGAAGATCGGCGCGGTGGTTTCTCTGTTCAATTAAACCGCGTGTTTTATTGCGCCGGCCACGGTAATTGGTTTTGATAATGGTAACCGACGGAATGCTGCTCGGGCGGAATTAAAGCGATCGCGGATTCGATTGATTCTGATACGAGCAATTTCATCGAGGATGCATGGACCCCGGTGGGTTTTATTGCACCGCAATTTGTTTAATGCTCGAGGCTGAAGAAAGATCGCTAATTACGTAGGCAACGGTCCGGCATTATACCACGTGGTATTCCCGTGTAATCTGCTTTAGGCTCGCCTATATTTATATTACGTTTAGACGCGGGAAATTTTCGTTTAATTTCGTGTTGTATTTTTATCGATCGGAAACTATGATTTTATTTTCAACTTCGGTAATCGGTGGTCTGTGAATGGGCGCGACCGTTCCTTCGAAATGAAATATGCTTCCACGCGCATGGCGGAAGGGTTTCGGGAGACGAACAGAGACATCAAAACGGAGGATTATTTCGCTTTCGTCGCGGCCGAGAAGGCGGCCCCGTCGTAAACCAGATTCCATTTCTAATATGACAATATGTATTCCAAGAGGACGGCATAATAGAGTTCACCTAAATCACCGGCAGAACACTGCCGGGACGGAAACGAGAACTGGGATTATAAAGACAACGACCTCGAAAGCAAGTCAGGTACGGGTCGGCACGATAATTCAAAAAGGCGTCTAACTCGTACGAGAAACTCGTTTTTATCCCTACTGCGGGGAAAGAAGTGATCCTCCGGTGCTAGATCCACGGAGCTACGGGAATAGAGCCGCTGCTGCCCAGACGAAGAATAAATTACCGCGTTTCACAACTTCCGCCGCCATGGGATCGAAAACGTCTCGCTTACAACCACCGCTATCCAGTAGAACAAATCTAAAAAAAAGAGAGAGAGAAAAGAGGAACGTCTCCTCCGGCGAAGGACACCCCTATGTTCGCCCCGAGAATCAACACGAATTCGAGTAAACGAAAACCCGCATGCACTTCTCGAAATGGAGACTGCGCTGACGGAATTCACGGAACGACGGGCTGCCAGTTCTTGCTGCGCCCGCGAGCGTTTTTCGAGAAACAATGGGAACTCTGGAAAGACGAAAACAATTGGAATTGGACAAAAATGATCACTTGAAACTCGTTTCAGACAGTTCAAGAGATGCTGTCTCTTGGATTTGTAGCGGTCAAAAAACAACAAAGCGAAAAAGAGAACCGTGAAAAAATCACCGACACATCAGTAGCAGCTAAAAGCAACCAGGCGAAAAAGATCGGCCCCCCGAAAAACCAATGACACATCATTAGGGTATCGAACCTAAGTCCGCGAAGACAAAGGCCCCTCGTCTCCCCCCGCTTCACCGCGAGCGAATATATAGTGTCACGCAACTGTCATCATGGCGGAGAGTACCAAAAGCGCGATCGGGCAATCGAACCACATCGACATTTATACATATTTTATGGTTCGATAAATAAAGAGTTTAGTCCACCGTCTCCCATTACTTCCACAGATTTGAAAACCGACCTCGAAAAGTATTTTATTTAACACTAGAACGAAGAATATCGACGAAGAAGAACGACGTATATCGCTTTGTAACAGTGACAATACCGTTCAGACAATACCATTCAGACTTCGTACAACTTTTATTGTAATACGTGCTTCAATGAAGAGATCCATCAAAAAATTTCAGATAAAAACATTTTTACAATCTCAGTAATTGTAAAAGAAAAAGTTAGGAACCAGTCATTTTGACTGCTCCGGTCGTTCTAGTGTTAACACATTGTTGACCGGCAATTTTACGCAGGAGCTATCTAACGTCACCAGACATTATTTCGTAATTAAATGTAGAACTAAAACAATCTAGATAAACTTCAGCATCCAGCATCATAACCGTTATCTTCATTTTCAGAGTCACTCTCAATAATTACGGTTTTTCGTCGTTTTGTTGGTCTGATATTTGTATCTTCTGAATCAGAACTGTGTTCTGAAAAACTATCATTTTCTGAATCACTAACACAGACGTCACTTGGACAGTCAGACAAATTATCTTCACAAAATTCTTCTTCAA
>CM052137.1:5541312-5569849 GCA_028454255.1 Halictus ligatus
GGACGAGAATCGGTTCATTGCAACGTGATATGGCCGTTGGCGGGTACGAACATGTTAACAATACGATTTTCCTTTGCTCCTCCACATACCCCATACCGTGAGTCCTAAGTTGAGCAATAATCTTGACAATTGCCAGAACCTCCGGCCCAGTCATAAAGAATGCACCGACACGGTCAATTTGTACAACTCGGGGAAAGGTTTTCTTACTTGAGCCCTCGGAACATCTGGGAACACTTTCACCCGCAATTTTTCGTAGGCCCATCACGTGTTGCCGAAAAGCAGCAGGGTATCCTTGACTGAAGCCTGGACTTTTTATATTCAAGACACCGAGTATATGCACTTCGAAAGACTTTCCAGTGGACGCGTGCTTTTCATGAAATCCGCAGTTTGTTTAAGAAACTTGTCTTTAGCAATTGTTGAGGAATGGTGTTTCTCTTATCATAAAGCACTTCGCTAGTGAATAAGGAACTTTCTTTAATACAAAAACTTGGAACTGTGAACTTATTATATGTAGAAGGTTTATGTCCTGTCCAAACCGACTCTTTTGTCGAACTGACTCTTGGGCGGACGTGCAACCAACGTCTTCCCCACTCTCGTCTCGTGCCGATCGTCATTTTTCTTCCGATCATCATTTTTCTTCCGATCGTCATTTTTCTTCCTATCGTCATTTTTCTTCCGATCGTCATTTTTCTTCCGATCGTCATTTCGCCTTATTACGCACACTCCATTAGCCTTTTTTCAAGTTGTTACATTGTAACAGCCAAAAGGACGCCAGGACATTCCCGGATGTGAGTTTCACTTCCAATGCGACTACTTTAATTCAACAGCGGTAAAAAAAGGATTGTTGAAAACTCGTTACTGCTAAAAAGAAATAAACGCAGCTTTCCAATAATTTTAATGGTGGATAGAAATAAAAAAAAGAGAGCCAACAGCACGCGGTGTTCCCAGGCGGTCACCCGTCCAAGTACTGACCACGCTCAACGCTGTTTGAACTTCGATGATCGGACGAGAATCGGTTTATTGCAACGTGATATGACCGTTGGCTGACATGAGTACATTCATAATTGAGTGACGTGCAAATAATAGTACTTACAACAATTTTTGAAGAAACGGATCGAAATCACACATAATCGACAGAGAACATACTGTGCCTTCTTGTGGTCGATGATTCTACGAAGAACTAACTGCATCCTGCGTTGCAGTCGCAGGCCAGTCGTGTCTGGCTTGCGACGTAGTATTGGAAAGGGTCTAATTTATGACACCTTGAAGGGTCGACCATGTTTTCCCGTCCCGAGTCCCGTGGTGACGAAAGCCACATGAAGCCAATTTGTGTATCTGTCACCGCTCGCAGTACTTTTCTTCTAGAAAAAACATTTCCGCAGACAAAAACCACTGTTTTTTCTTCGGTATTTCCTATATTCCTCTCGTCGGTTCAATTATTTTATCGCTTCACTCCGCACGATAATAAAGTAACATTTTACGAGTCATACTTGTCGTCTCGAAGCTAATCAAATTCTCGATTAAGAAATTAATATTCCGTTGCATGTCGACTTGGGGAAGTTCGCTTGTAAAAACTGGCAAATGCATTACATCCGCGTTCTAATTAAATCAGCTTATTCCGCTTATATCTGGGAATTAAACGCTTTAGCAATAACAGGATGGAGAGACGTTCCATACATAATACGGTTGCATAGGTGCACCCACAGATATCCGAAGATAAAGCGAGGCGGCTACACGGAGGGCTCATTAAACATTCCGATTCGCGCAATAATTCGATGCCGCGCGGCAGGTTATTACGCGAAAGAGCGTATACCGAGCTAGGCTAATTACGCGCTGCTTGCACCCTGGCCCTTTCACGTGTGGTTTCCGGCGTTTTCACGGCTAAACGAGGCGCAACCGGCACAATGGGGCCCTATTATCCGCGAAATACGTACGGACCAGCAGGAAAACAATTCGGTGTACCGGTACCGATCGCGCGGTACCGGCCGCGTTACGCGACGTGCAATCGTTGTTAGATAAATCCGGCCGCTTCTTAATTAGCGAATCGGACGGGAGAAAACGGTGGCAAGGGAAGCTCTCCTCTCGCTCTCTCGCTCGCACGCTCGCTCGCGCCGCAATTCACGGGAACGAGGAAGAGATGCGACCGTATACCGGCTCTCTCATGCATTATGTATAGTACGGTATACACCCGGGTGCTGGACGCCTAGGAACATTTAGCCGGCTACTCGGACCGTCGGTACAAGCCACCACACCGGTACCTGCATTTATAGAAGTACGCAAATTGGTTGCAACCGCCTGGCGCGAACGCCTTCTCCGCCGAGCCGGCGAGAGAGTATGCGACCGAGCCCGGGATCGTTTCCAACGTCCTCCCGTATAATCTCGTGGGGATAATTATAATTGTTAATCGCCACGAGGAACGTGGAAACCGGCGATCCTCGAGGTGTCGCGATCCCCTTGCTATTTATGACGATCGCGCGTCCATTATCCGCCGGGGGATTTAATCGGGTCGAGGACGATGTTGTTGTTCCTTTTTACAAGCATCAAGCTACTCCTGGTCAATGGAATTTCGAGGATGATGCGATCTTCTCGCTCTCTTCCTTCGGTTCCGAAAGTTTACGGTTGCGAAAAGCGTGGGACTATTAACCTTTTGCACTCGAGGGTATTTTAACTCCGAAACGAAACATTTCTTCTGACTTAGAATATTTCCCTTGTGTATATATTTTCTGTTGTGTGTTATACATATAGAAATGGTGCATTTTACTCGGCAATACTGAAGTCTTCAGTAATTTATTACATACAAACAGGAACACATGATACAGCAATTTTTGTGTAGAGTGCCAAGGGTTAACAGGGAATTATTTGCCTATATTTTTTAGGCTGCTAGGTCAGCATTACTTGAGAAAAATGTACTTCGAATCCGAAGATCGTAGAAATAACCATTTAGCAATGTGACTTTCAGCGAGAGGAATCTCAGACTATGGAATTCTGTTTGAAGGAATCCCGTCCGTGTAATTGATTTTAGATCAGGCGCGGATTAAACGTGACTCGAATCGAGAGTCTAATAAAAGCCTCGACAAACCGATTATTTAACTGGACAGGTTCGCGTGTACGCGGCTAGAGAGCGGTTTCCTGTGAGATAGCTGATCACCAATACGAAACGCTCGCAACATTGTACGCGCACCCCGTCTGTTGCTAGAATTACACAAAACCCGTCATTAAGAGCCTCGCCTCTGCAACACACGATGATCGTAAGAACTTCCCGCATAATTCTAGTGCCTATTCCACGTCTTCCTTTTTCGCCGTAGAGAATGGAAAAGGATTTTGAATCGTTAAATTTCTCGCGCGTCTCCTCTCCGTATGTGCCAGCAATTAAGGGGAGCTGCCCAATAAACGACATCTCGATGTACAATTCCGGAATGGATAAGTTCGCGCGCGAAAGCCGCGGGAGTACGACTTCATGAATTTATGTAAAACGCGGTTCGTTATCTCCGCGGTGTACGCTTATCGGTCCGCGATAATAGAGTCATAAATGAGTCCCGCGGACCACTTACGGGGCCTGTTACGCGCGTTGCATAACGAGAAGAAAGTGTGTGAAAATTCTGATGCCCGAGATATCGATCTATTATGCGCCAGTATGGGAATACTCAATTAGGCCTACCCTAAGCGCTTGTAATCCCGACGAAACCGCCGAGATGCTAGAGAATTCTAGGCTACGTTAAGATCTACTATTTCCGTAAAATATCGCCCCCGGGTCACAAGTTACCGATCGAATTAGCATGAATCACGCACGGCACTCCCACGTATCAATTCTTTCGTTAAAATTACCGTGCCGTTTTCATTCTCCTGAATATTATAATTTCACTTCCGCCTCTGTAATTTCGGTGCTTCGTATTTACGGATTCCGCGATCGCGACGATCCCATTTGTCGCGCTTCCATTTGGCAATCTCAATTGCCAACGTCCCTAATCTCTGCGCCTCGAATTCCTACATTCCAATTCCTCGGTTCTCCCTCCCGTGCCCGCCGGTACAACGAAACCACATATTCCATTCAATTCAGTACGCAGAATTGATTAGTCAACCGGGTTGTACGGAGCCGTATCTGTTCGCAAAGTGGAACAAACGAACAATAAAACTGCATCGACGTTGCGACACAGCCACCCCGTGAAATGACGACGATCAGCGTAAATTTCCTTAATCAGATCCCGTCCGGGACAGAAACGCATTGTTACCAGGCTCGCGGTCCCCCCGCCGTTTGATATGCATCATCTACCGGGGGCCGCGGCGAGTTATTCCGATCGTAAAACCGATGCGATCGCGGAAACTCCTCGGCCGAATGCAGAAATGCGTGAAATGGAAACGCATTGTTGCCCGCGTAACGATTCCGCCTCTTGTGTTCCCGTTAAAAACCATAATTTCCCACATTACGAACGGCGGAATAGCGTCCGCGCGGATTCGTCGTGCATCTCGCGGCGTTCTCATGCGATCTTTCGGACAAAGCGCGTGGGCGTGTGTCTTCTTCTGCGATCACTCGTTTGCGTTCGCCAGCCTCGCTATAGGTGTTCCGGGTGAACATAAAGGAATTGGATTTTCTTTGCTGACCTTCCTGCGCCCGTTCTCCCATCGCCGAGTCCTTCGAGCGTTATGCAACACACGGCATCGCGTATCAGAATTTTTCATCCTTCTCTTTCCAGAGAAGAGAGTTCTCGCACGCGGACAGATTCGATACGGTTTCGTATTTTCTGCTTAACAAACAAGAGGTCTTAAATTCTTTTGCTCGCTTAGAATCAAGTGTACAAATTTCAACATGAATCACGTTCATCCGCTGGGAGGTGTTCAGTCGCAGGTAACAATTATCATTTAACACCGAAAATACCAAAGAGTCTTATGGAAGTCCGAGCGACGCGTTAATTGAGATCTCAGAACCAGAGGGCTATGTACTTTGCTCTGAAACTGGACGGAGCCAGCACAGCGCCCCACAGGGCAATCCGCAGCCACGCCTACCTGAAACACCCGTGTGTTCAACCCACTACCACCGCCGTTTTATCTTGGCCATGTATTTCTGCATATTTTACTCCGGTAGACCCGAAAATTTTGCGAAAAGTTGTGTCTAAGGTGCCTGTTCAATTCAGACGAACCTACGTAGAACCTGCTATCGGAATAGCAATTTTTCCGGTGCCTGGGCTCCGAGGCTATCTCTCGCAGTACCTGTTTGCGACCAGCAGTGCATCCTCGAAGGCGGAAGGTTCTCATTAATCACGGGATACGTTGAAATATAGGAGTCAACGCAGAAATGAGACGCATGGCTCGCGAATCGACGGTCTAATGGTAGTGCGGGGCGCGTGAGCGTCTCGTATCAATCGTTAGCTGGCGCGCGATATGCGATCAGCGTCAGGGCGTAGAATTATTAGCTTTATCGCGTATGAAATTAAGACGTAGGCTGCGGTGTTTGCCGGTGTTAGTCCGTGGTCTACGTGCGTCGACTGCGCTCCGAAGGTGTAACACGTACGGCCCCGTATTAGGGACGGGAACACGTGTATGCACGGTGTTTTTTCGTGATCGGTGCAAGCACGTCCCTGAAGTCACGTTAGCGGTTGCCATATAAACCGAAACCGACTCGTTAGCTCTCGGCGCAGCCACCGTTCGCGAGATTCCACCGAACCCCGGCCGCCGCGCGGTTTTTGTCCGAATATAATTATGTTGTTGGTTTAACGAGCTCTGATTATGACAAATGAGGTATTGCAAGTCGTTTCGGTTGATGAGCACCAGCGAAAGAGACATATTACCGGAGACGATAATCTCTTCCCGGGAAAAACATCCACGGCGTGGTTTCCATCCCGGTTTTCTAAACTTTCGTTCTTCTTCGTGCGCGAGGTTTTAGGTTATGTTTTCCTGTCCGCCGGGAAATTGTTACCTACGGGGAATTCCATTGCATGAAATGAGACATCCGGGAACGTGCGCGTTTCTTTCGTTGATACAAATGGAAAAGTGCTGCAGCGTTTTGCAAAGCACCGCCTCGTTTCCGAGGTGAGGTCAGTTGAAAGGTCAACTTCCGCGGCACGAAATTCGCCAGACATAATTGGACGAAAATTTAAGTTTCGGATCTGCTTACGAATGATTAACGATTTTAAATCTCTTTGACAGCGTCGACGTTCCTGAATAATCCTGAATAATTGTGGAAAACGTTGAAACATACCTTAGTCCCTGAAATTCTATGCATCAACTCACATAAATTCGATATTGTAGTTTGCGTCTACTTCTGTGTTTTGTAAGCATCATCATCAGAAACTCGTCTAAATGTTTGGAACACTTGATACGATCGGTCAAAAACAATTTTGGAACCTCGATAGCAACACTTTCATGATTTAATTGGAGAGCAGAAAACGACGTCACCGCTGACCACTGTAGCCATTTTGGTTCATTGGTCAGGTGACGCGAATTGAGAGGAAACAGTGTGACATTGTCGAGCTCCAGAAAGTCAACATGGCTGCGCGCAGTGCAGAAGGCGTTCAGCGCAAGGGGCGGTCAGTGTCCTTTAATTAACCGAAGAAAACGTGTTCACTGTACTGCAACTGGAATTTCGAGCTTGCTTAAAGTAACAGTCTCGTGCCAGACAATCTCTCCATGTTTGCGTTTATGTGTCAAAGCCTCTGACGAACGAGCGAAGCCTGTCGAAGAAAGATTGTTGCGTAGGCACAGTTCGCGAGAGTAAAAGAGATTCCACTGTTTCTATGGGAATCTGTATGTTGCTGTAACAAAACTTCCAATCCGTCTTCACAAACCAGTGAAAGGTATGTCTCAACATCTTCAACAGTTCGTTTGCATACAACACTCGAAGCGTTGTTTCCTAACCAGTATTAGCCCGTTACTATTATTAGCCGGTTATTCCCGTTGTGCATAATATTCAACTCGTTAAACTGACAGCTGTTTGTGAACAAACAGACGTATAAACGTGATTAAAAACTTGCAGAATGTGGCTGGAAATGCTAGGATGGAGTTAGGTAGTTCCAGAAAATACTTCAAAGATATTTAGTATCAGCTGTGTTCTAGGTAGGTCAGTAAGACTACACACGAATTACACAATGTTGTAGAAGGTTTTGAGATGAAAGGAAGATGCTTTGATAGGATAAAAGTTAATTGCACGAATGCCCAAATGATTATCCGAATCATCGCATTAAAGAACGTTCTCTTTTTAAGAAAAAGTGAAGAGGTTTTCGGGCATTTCCGTATTCCTAGAGCACGAAGGCTACTCATCAGGGTGTACGCATCGCTATCGATCTTCTAACACCTCTCGCATTCCAGGAGGAGGAATTGCAAAAACGCTCGACCCTTTTACTACCCCGATCCGCAACCCCTTGTAAATCTCCGTCGAAGCTTGCCGAAGCCCTAGCCCAGATTCCAACATTAACGAGTGTTCGAGCACTCGTAACCCGAAGAATGCGCCACAGGATAATGAGGTGAGTATTAGCGGCGGGCATTATCCTGGAAGGTGAAATCATTCTCGGCCGGAGGAACGCAAGGTCCAAGATTTCCTCCGGAGCGATTAGCGGCCGAGGCACGAGAAGGAACTTCCTTATGTCTAAGGGGGCCCCTCGGATGTTAGGGCTCGCACTTAGCCCGAGTTAGGCGTTAGTTAAGCCGGCCAACGGCGATGCTGAAGAGCTGGCCCAGCGGCGAGCGTGTTTTCGCTCCTCTGTTCGCCGCGATCAGAAGCCGCGAGCGTTCCTTTCCGCGCCGGAAAACGTTGTTCCGCGGCGCGAACGAAAAGGAACGCCGCTTAACACGCGGTATATTTATACATCATCGTGCTCGTAAAACGTTTCGAAGAGACCTGCTCGAAGATAGACCGTGCTCGGCTTTTTCAACGACGCTCTGCTCGGAAACGTTTTACAAGCGCCACGGCTCCGAGCTCCCCGGGATCCTCGGTGCTAAATTAATGGGCTCGAGGTGGTCCGTTCTCGAGGAAACGCAATCCTCGTGATTGTGAAACTGGTCCGAGTCATACTCTTCAAAGTACTCACTGTTTTGCGCTTGGTTCTCTACCAAAATGTTTTCTCAGTGTACAGCAAAATACTTGCTCTTACGATGTCGGTATTCCCTCTACAATTGCTGGCTCTTATGCGTAGCTTATGAACCAGTACTTGAACCAATAAAAACTTGAGGATTTATATATATTTTAAGCATTCAAGTATTTATGTTTTAAGCATTCTAAAATCTGCTTTTCAAATCGTAGCTCTAAATTCCTGGATGCTCTTAGTCTCTTACAATAATTTTGGTCTTCCTTTGGCCGAAAACATTACGGATTTCTTTGACACTAGATTTACCATATTTTTAAATTTACAATTATTAAGAGTGCAAGGATGCACTTGAGAAGAATTGTTCAATAGATTCGTTTCGAAAATCTAAATAACTACAATTTAGTTATTTTTACAACGCAATGTAAAATATAATCACTTTTAGTGGTCCGTAAACCTAGTGTTTAATAGTATAGACCCCGAAGTCAGCTTTAGAGCGTCTCATTGTAAACTAGCAGACGTCCAAACAGGATTTAGCGCTAGACAGAAGAAAGAGATGAAAACAAACGATGCCTTGCCAAGCACAACGCCCACGCAAGACCCCAGCCAAGGTCACGTCAAGTTCAAGGGGGGAAAAAGGTGCCTGCGATGCGACGGGCCGATTGAGATCGATATACGGTATCGAGCGTGTAAAGAAACGGCGCCGAGGCCTTGATGTTTGCAGCTCGCGTTTATGGTGACGTTAAATAGTAATGGCATCGTGGCGAGGGTAATAAACTCTATTAATGAGTTCCGCTAATGGCGCTTGGCGCTTTGAGACGCCGTGAAACGCGCCGCACTTTGTTAGTCGCACTTAGCAAGAATCGCGTAGAATGGCCGGAATGGTCGTTTTGCGATTCTTTTTACGCTCCGTGTTCCGCTCGTTCTTCGGTAGGAAACGTTAACTTTCTCTCCGTGGTGGTGTATGCGATCAAAAATTGTGCAATCAAATAATGATGACCTTCGGAATTTGATCTCTCCTGATTACTGTGATGTATTTAGGATGTATCTATACATAAAGATAGCAGTATAAGATGAGAACGAATTAATTGAGGACATAAAATGTAACGAGGATAGCCGTAGCCTGGGAATCCACATGCACTATTGCAGTTTTTATTACGCAGATTGAATAGGTTAAATAGAATGTTCGAAGTTAAAACGTTAACCATGTTAAAAACGTGTAGACTATTACAAAATATTGCTAGGTATAGCTATCATTGTGTAAATATCATTTCATTACGTTACATTTTGCAGCTTCTGTGTGCCTCCATTGTTGACTCGATTATTCTCGCGTCGAATGCATAAATCAGCTCACGTTCATCCGTGATTCGGATGAATGTTTCCGTTCATTTCGCGGAGCTACGCGACGATGATTCGCGGAGGTACGCGACGACGGTTCGTGGCTCGGTACCATCGTGAGCTCGTGATCATGCTCGCGCGGACAATTACTCTGGCGTGCAGGTTCGCGGCCTACCTTCGCACGGTGTTATTTGCTGGAAACGGCGAGATCGAAACTGGCCAAGGAGCACGGAACCTCGCGAGGCGATTTACGCGGACGGATCCACCGATGTGGGACACCGGCGAGATCTCTTGATCGCACGTAACCGCTTTCCATGACGGCCGATTACCGATTTTCATACGCGCTTATCCCCCCCGGGGAAAGGTGAAATCGGTGGCCAGGTGATACGCAGCGTCAGCTGGAACTCGTTCCGTGCGTGCACCGCGATGCGTGATGATCAAAGTCCTGTTATTTTCATCGTATAGGAGGATCCATTTGCGTGTTAATGCAGGGATACTGAATCTCGCGAAGATCGGGCAACATGTGCCGCGAGCTTTCTGTTTTTCCGCGGACAGATTATAGAGTAGACGGTAATAATTGTGCACACTGTACCCGGTTCGCATACAGATTTTCAGGAAAGTCGTTAAGCACCGAGAAAGGTTAAACTTTCTATCGCAAACGAGCTCCGAACGTTATCCGGGGTGATTCGCGACAGGTTTCCCGGTGTATTTCGCCTAAAAAATACACGATCGAGGAGAAAGAAAAAGTGGACAGAAGACGATCACGAGATCACGCGAGTGTAACCGCAACTGGTCGGTCGGACAGAGACGCGAGTCGGTATAATTCGCGGAAACGGATTATTGAGACATCGCGGAGCCCATTGATTCCCGATGAAGATGTCCGGTGGTTAACGAGAGAGATGAATAGGTGGTCGGCACGGGGTCCGGGGGGAGCAGCCCGCAGGAACCGCAGAGGAGGCCCAGTTTCAGGGCCCGACAAAGCGCTCGCGGAGCACGAAACGTGTACGAACCACGCGAAACGTTCAAAAAATAAATTGCTCGGTGCAAGCTGGGCGTCTTTCTCGATGATGGCGTGGCCGAGGCATCCTCTCGTGCTACCCGGAGCGAAATCGTGCGGATCGGTAGGCAAATTAGGAGACCGCGAGGCCCGAAGGCGCGACGGCTTCTAATGGAGACGTTCGTGGGACGGGAACAGAGCGAACCGAGCCACGTGAGACTGAAACGAACGAGAAAGACGGCCAGATGGAGAGAAAGAAAGTGAGCGAAAGAGAGAGAGAGAGGGAAGAGCAAGAGAGGTGGGCCGCTTTGGGCGAAAGGACCGTAGTCGTTTTCCCAAGCGAGGTGGAAGAAGAGGATGAAAGGAACCGCTCCTGGCTGGACCACTGAGCAACGACTAAAAAGGGGATGCGGAGCCGATTCGTAGGTAATTCGTTTCTCCTTTTCGAACCTGTATTTAGCCTCTACGCCGAACTCCTTCCCACCTCGACACCCCATCCCACCCATTCTCATTCTCTCTTCGTTCTACACGCGCGAGCAAATAGAGGAGGAGAGCCCCTCTACAGGCTTGAAGCGATAATCGATCGGGGAAAGGTTCCGAACGATCCCCTCTTACGATTTCTTGGGAGACGCTGGAATTGGAATTTGATTTTCGGGACTGAATGATTTTTCCCGATTCGGGAAAAATTGTTCGAGTTCACTAGGGTGAACCTCATAAAGAGTCCGTAAGATTTTATGGATGTGTTTATAAAACAGCTTTAACGACTGGCATCAAATATCTTTTGTGAATTCATTGGATTCCTCTAGGTATTCATTTCTGTTAAAGAAAGGAGAAAGGAAAAATGAAATGCATCTTGCATTTTATAGAGCACACATGTATTTGTTTTATTTAACTTAATGCCACTCGGGGAACAAGAGGGCTACGTGTTAATTTGTTATATACAACACGGGCTCACAAATGTCAGCAGCACTGACATGTCAGCAGCGCTTCTGGTTTGTTGTTCCACCGTGCTCGAAACTTTTTTTTTTTAATAACACTTGACCTCGTAAAACCCTCTTGAAAGGAGAGCAAAGTCTCCGGGCCGGCCGAATCAGATTATTTAACTCTCAATTCACAGCCACTTGTGGACAGACCAAGACCATAAATGCAACGACTCTTGTGTCACGTAGGAACACGTTGGACACATTTCATACGCGACCGCGTTCCGTCTCGGTGTTTACACAAACGCGATCCCTCGAACCCTTTTTTGGCCGGTCCCCTGTGGCCGAGGAACATGTGGAAGGACGACCATGGTCGGTTAAAATATCGTGAGCAGCTGTCTTCTTATAAACAGTACAATTTAGTGCCCCAAACTTTCGCCGCGTACCGCACGGCAACGGAATATGAAAACGCGGAACTGGGAATTACCCCCTGCTATCGTTGCTCTAAAATTATACTACTCTATCTCACCAGCGTGCCACATATAGAACAAATAATTGTTCCAAGTATTCGACCTTCCTCCCTTCACCGAACCTCGAATTACATTTTATTCTGCTTTTTACTGGAAAGCTGTTTTTTACCGGCTTGCGTTATCCGTGCAGGATGTTACACAATTTCCAAAAATGCCGGCAAGAGTTACCACCGAGTTTCCAGTGTCCGCGGTGCCATAAACTTCGACCGGTATCAGTTTTTTGGCGAAGTAAGTCGTTCAGATAAAACAGAGGCCGAACCAGTTCGTCCGCAGGTTCTTCGAGTTTCTCTTCCCGAAACGGAGCCACGGTCGCGTTATTTTACAGTCCCATAAGAAACAAAGTCTCGAGAAACGTGCTGTCGGGAACGATCAACCGCGCCCGCGGCCGAGCCGGAGGAATCGAAATTCCTCGAGGACAATTTTCGCGCAGCGGAACACGCCGTACCCGCCCGGCCGACAAGCGTTCTCGCGAGGGAAACACCGCTTAAAAGCCGCTATAAAAGGACAGAACGGGCCGCAGGACAAGCGACGCGCGACTCCACTTAAAACCCCTTAAAAAGAAACAGATCCTGCGAGGGGAGCGAGCGAGAAAGAGGCAAAGTGAAAGAGAGGGAGAGAGAGAGAGAGATGGAGATTGCGGTCTGTCCGTGCCTAATTAGCGTTATCAAGGCTCGTCGGGAGTGAGATACGACCGCGCAATCTTTCTCTCTCCCTCTCTATCTATCTCGAACCAGGAACCAAGAGCACGCAGGCGTCCGGTACACTCGAAAAGGACACTCGAGACCGTTTCTGTTCCAGCTGATCCCGCTTAACGAGAACTCTATCTCCGAGAGGAGGCCGGCCGGCCCTCTCCGCGTCCTCCGACGGTTCGTAGAGTTTCGGGAATCCGGCGCAGATAATGGCGACCGTAAAACCGCCGTAAAAGCGCCGGTAATCCTCCCGACCGCCTCCTTTTCCCGCGAGCACCGTAAATGCGCCGTCAGCGTCGTTTCCATGGCGGTGGCTCGCGCGGAAATCACCGGCTAAAAAGTCGGCTTCTAACGCGAAACAACCGAGACCGTGCAGCCGCCCCGGTTTCCTCGCTCGCCGCTCGCAAAATGGCGGGTCGAGGACACTGTTTACGGTGCCGCGCCGGCTCGCGAACTGTTTCTGTTCACTGAACTCGCCCCGGCGAGCCCCCGGCCTCGTTGGTGAAACGACCGATACTCCTGTTTGCCGGGAGAAAGAGAAATTGGGTCTAATTGGATGTGGGAAGAAAGTTCGAATGATTTTAAGCGATCCGCCTGATGTGACAGCCCCTATGAAAATTTCTCATGGTTCAAATCTATTGTGCAATCAAGTCGAACGTTGTCTCGGGCCACCTCGAAATTCCTTCACCCGGGCCACGTTACTTCGACGTTTCAACTTTCGTTCGTTAAATATGGAGATTGCGGGTAATACCGCGAGGAGAGAACACGAAGATGTTGCCACGAGATACGGGACAACATAAAATGCAAACCCAACGACTGCTAATAGCAGATGCTGCGCGATGCAATCGTTGAGTTTATTTTTGTTCGATCAGATTCGTTGGTGGATGCACGAGCGAACTCGATAGAATCGATGTGAACTAGAGTAGAAATTGCAAACAATTTTCTTCGCGCTGTTAAGGATTCTATCGCACACCGAGGATACTGAAAACCTCGTTGCACCGTTTGAAATCGTTGAATAAAGATTTCATAAGCTCGTGCGTGCTTAGCGTACTCGAGGCCCGATAGAATCCACGATAGACGCGAGGTTTACCTTGATACCAATTTCCCGGGGGATCGCCGCATAAATATTAATATGTTGATAAAGATCCGCGAGTTTGATAAAAAATGAATTAAAGGAAGCGCGTCGTATGCAATGCCGAAGCTCATCCATTAATCATGATGCAACAAAATGGTGGCTATCGGCAAAACCGATCGAAGAATCGGCGGTGTCCGAGCGGCGCCCGCAAAACGGTAACACCGTCGAGGGCCTCGCATGTTCCGTGTGTCCACCGGTTCGAGAGCGGGTCGATCCTGCTCGCGAGGATCGGTCCACGGTAACGGGAGAAAAGGGGGAGAAAAATCGGCGATAATCGAGGTGAGAAGAAGATCCCAAGGGGCCGAGAAGCCCGTGATCGGTTCGCACGATCTCTCCCGGCGCACTTGGTCCGCGGCAGTGGAGGGGAGAGCCGGCCCGAGCACCCCGCAATAAATATCCCATTAGGAACGCTGTGTTATGGGTAATATTATGTTAATTGCCCGTACGCCCGCCACCAGTACGCATGTTTGTGCGGCACCACTACACGGGGAGAGGCTAGCTTTTGCGGAGAGTATAGTCGCGCCGCGTACCCAAACCCCGATCCGGGATTCTAGAGGAGAATTCCGAGGAGAAATTATGGTAATTAACGTTTCTTAATCCCCTGCCCGTCGGTTTACCGCGCGCGATGAATTATTCAAGCCTGGATTATCGACCGGGATCGAGAGGAATCCGTGGATAATTTCGATGATCGATAATTCGCCGCGGTAACGTCATAGAGCACGCCACTGTCTCGCCGATATTCGACCAACACTCGCGGCGAATTATCAATGCGTTGCAGACACACGTGCAGCCGCCTCCATTATTCTATCGGTTCGGTTTTGAGTTCGCATCATTTTCAGATCGATCGCGATGCTCCGCTCACCGTAAACGGAAACTCACTCGACGGCCTCGCGCCTCTGAGAGACTTTCCGCGGTCTTAATAAAGATATTCTCGGTGCTCTGTGGCTCCCGTGAGCAAGGGACTTCGCGATGCGATAAGTTCGTCGAATTTAAGGAGCGATCTTTTATGGTTGGCGCACGTTACATCGAACGCTGCCTATAGTCGCTTCTACTTCCACCGATAGACACCAGAACGTGTACCGTTCGGCGTTATTCTCCGGGCTCGGATACCGATTCCGCGGGCATAGATAGCATTGATTTGTTATTTAGCCGTTTACGGGTGATTATCGGATGGTTATTAAAGGTTTTATCCGATGCTTCACAACATAACGTTGCCATGCGTTCTCCGTTCACAGGAGTTCACGGGCGATATGGCAAGTATTCTCGCGGAACATTAATGTACCGGTTCGGGTACGTTTCGAAGTTGCAGAAGGAAGTCTCTGTACACGGAGACTATAAAACTGCGTCGAAGAGAGACTGGATTCTTTTGAAGCACGCGAACCATGAATCATGTCGAATCAAGTGGAAGCTGATGTTTATCGGAAGACGTTGCGCGTTCCTCAGGGTTGCACGCATTAGATAAATGAGAGAATACGTTTTGCATTGTATGGTCGATTCACAGCGGCAAGAAAAAGTGTGTTCTTTCGCATGCCAGTCTCGATAGGAACCAGGTATCAGCGTTTCCTATCGGTAACCGAGTACAGTCTTTTTTCCCCCGAACACTTAAACGCCGCAGAGATAGACGGAACGTCTCGCACTCCGCGTTCGATTACATTCCTCGACGCTCTTCCCCCGGGGAGAGAAAAAGTGTTTACGCAAAAATTTTCCACGGGCGAGCCAGCCGATCGTATCTCGAATAAAAAGGAGCGGGGTTCCGCTATAAAAGAAGATTTAACCGCGCCCGACGTCCGAAATAAGGACCTCCAACACGATCCGATCCGATCATCGAAATTCCGTCGACGGGCGAGACTTCCTCGAGTCTTGAAGAAACCACGGAATTCTTGCATATATATACATTTAAACCGAGCATCTTGTGCGATCAAAAACTGCACGGAAATGAATGCAAAGCGGAGAGGGAGAGCGAGAGAGAGAGGGGCCAGAGAAAAAGGAAGAAGATATCGGCGAACCAGAGTGGAGGAGGTCTCGCAAGAATCGGAGACACCGGACGTCGATGGGCCGCGCGATAGATCGGCTCGCACACGGGTACCTGCCGAGGTCCACGGGGGATTCCTAATTCCCATGCAAATCAGCCAATTTATTTGGCAGACCGGCCTCGAACGATTAGGCTAATGCGAGCTGCTAGCCCCACCGCGGACATCCTCCGCTCGTAAAATCGTGTTCCCCGCTTTGCCGAGACTTTAATTCGCGGCTCCTTCTGGCACCGGATTGGCCATGGTGGTCCCCGCTTGATTAACAACGATCGCTATACCGATCTCCCTCCTTCTCGCGCGACATCCGCCGACCGGCAATTATCGAAAATCACGCGAAAAAATGTCCCTCGCCACGTCGAATACGTAAGCACAAAAATTCCGAACATTTCCAATTTTCATCCCCCTCTTTCAAGCCCCTAAAGATATCCTCAGGATCGTCTAAATTCTTGCGTGAAAGCTCATTGGTAAATATCTCCAACATGCTTCGTCTCTTGTGCAAATTATTTGGTAAAAATATTATCACACGCACGAGACTGCATTTTCAATCTGTTGCATTTCAATTCACGTTGCGATTCCTCGCGAGGGTCGGGCATTAAGTAGCCGAAGAACGCGTGAAAGGGGTGGATGTGACCGACGGGCGTGATCGCGAGGCAAAACGAAATCGGAGGAGGCCGATTTTTCTCGCGGCAGCGAAATCGTTGCGTGCGCCGTTGGCAGGCCTGTCCCGAGATTAGAAGTTAAGGTACGCGATTGAAATTTATGGCCGGTGCCTTGTCCCGCGATTTAACCGAAGGAGATCTCTCGCGATCGGCAGCCAACGCGAGCCGATCGACGCCCACGCGGGGCCCCGCGATCTACCGGCATTCCCGAGGGCCCGCGAGCCAGGAAACGTCGACCGGGAACAATGGACGGCACCGGTGATATTCTTAAATCAGAGTCGCCGATTAACGATACCCCCGCCGGCACGTTATAGAAAAACAAGCGGAGCCGGCACGCGGCCCGTTCCGCGCGGATTCTTTGATCGCTAGGCGTTCGTGGTTCGCCAAGAGAAATGCCCGTCTCGTCCCTCTTCGCCGAGTCCGTGCATTCGGATTATACTCTTGTCGAATATGATGTATGAAACGACGTCCGGCCGAGCGTACACGGGCCTCCTCGGAACATGTGATACACATAATTTCAAAGCCGATTCGGGACGCATCGGTGAAACTCAAAGAAAAACCTTCTAGATCGGTTGGACGCGCTCAGAAGTAGTATTTTCCGCGAAAATAGCGTTTAAAATGGTCTACTTGACAGAGGTCATGTGTGATGTCGTAACGGGAGATGAGAGAACAATGAAAATGTAGGAGATAGAACAGGAAGAAATCAAGAAAATTATTGTCACAAGAGCTCTCAAGAATTTTCACGTAGAAAGACAACGAAACAAACATTTAACACGACGGGATGTACCACCGGTGGTACAAATACAACTGCCAAAATACGGTCCCAGTGTGAACTTGTTAATGATTACTTTGGAACGAAAGAATTTCTAATACTGCCAAATTCTGCAAACACAAAGACGTAGTAACGTAAGAATTATTTTGAAGTGTAGTATGGCAACTTTTAGTGTACCTCAGAGGGAACCACCGGTGGTACAAATACAACTGCCAAAATACGGCCCAAAACACGTTGTGAACTTGTTAATGATTAATTTGGAACGAAAGAATTTCTAATATTGCCAAATTCTGCAAGCACAAAGACGCAGTAACGTAAGAATTATTTTGAAGTGTAGTATAGCAACTTTTAGTGTACCTCGGAGGGAACCACCGGTGGTACAAATACAACTGCCCAAGTACGGCCCAAAACACGTTGTGAACTTGTTAATGATTAATTTGGAACGAAAGAATTTCTAATACTGTCAAATTCTGCAAGCACAAAGACGTAGTAACGTAAGAATTATTTTGAAGTGTAGTATGGCAACTTTTAGTGTACCTCGGAGGGAACCACCGGTGGTACAAATACAACTGCCAAAATACGGCCCAAAACACGTTGTGAACTTGTTCATGATTAATTTGGAACGAAAGAATTTCTAATACTGCCAAATTCTGCAAGCACAAAGACGCAGTAACGTAAGAATTATTTTGAAGTGTAGTATGGCAACTTTTAGTGTACCTCGGAGGGAACAGTCGAGTGTAAGGGATTCGTGAAAGATCGACTATTTTCCAAAAAGAGCTTCCTCGTCGCAACCAGGTGGAAAAGAAAACAGTTCTTTCGGAAACGAGTGGATTTTTGGTATGTCTGTTCGAACGAGTAAGGGAAGCGATAGTCGTCACCTGTTGAGGGATAAAATGGCGGCGACCGGGGCCGTTTACGGCATCGATTAAACCGTGTACCGATAGAAGAGGCCGATAGTGTGCGCTAGGCCCGAAGGTACGGCCGATCCAGTTCTCGGTTTCTGCGTCGGCTAGTCTCCCCAGGCCTCTTTCCACGTAGCCGGTGACGCAGGGTCCGAGGTCGTCTGCGATGCCTCGCGACCCAAGATCGAATGTGCGATCGAGTGTGTAAGTGCGAGAGCAGGCCACCAGCAGAGCTCGGACCACCTCGACCGCCGGTGCAGCCGGCGCGGCGTATATTCGTCCTTCTCCCTCCTTCTCATCCCTCTCTTCCCTCTTTCTTCCCCTTCTCTCTCTCTCATCCTCTTTCTTCGTCTTGTTCCTTCCCTTCCTCCCTCTGTTCTCCCTTTCGAGCCTCGCGGACGTTCCTCTTTTCTCCGGGCGCGGTGCAGCCGCCTCGGCTCAACTCTCTCGACGAGAGGCCACGATCAAAAAGAGACGCTGAGACCCGGGCCTCTCCTCCGACCGCCGCGGAAAGAATGCGTGGGCCGGACATAATGATTCGGACTTTGTCGGGCCGGTGGTGAGCCACAATCGCCCTCGTGAAACTAGATTAAACGGCCAGTGTATAAATATTCATGGGGCAAACCCCCGATTTCCGGGGAAATGTATTCCCCAATAGCGGCCCGTGGTTTCACGGATCGTTTCGGGGAGGAGTCGTTTCGCTTCGGTTATGCACACACCCTCGTTCCCTCGCATTGTGCTTTTGACGAGTCCACTTCTCGCCGCGGCGACCTCTTTGTAAATCTGCCAGCAACCGTTCCGGGAATGCGCTGCTTTCGAAAAACGCACGATTCCGCTTCCTTAAACTGCCCGCTCTGCCAGGACGTACCTGTAGATTTTGTCACAGTGTATCCCGGTGTTACAAGTCAGCCCGAGTCCGCAGAGTGAAGGATCATCAGATGCTAATCTTTGGTCAGGTATACGCCGCGGTGGTTCCCGAGCGTGTACGGTGCCGGTCGAAAGTATTAGGACGTTTGACTAATGAACGGGACTAATGAATGTCTCGATCGAAATCAAAAATATCCGTGACCGTCCCGTTCCCGCATTCCACTCTGTTTCGGTGAACGATCGACGCGGCGGCGTGCTCGCCGGAGCGTTCCGCCGACGACGGTGACTCGCGCGGAAAATTATAGGGACTCGCCGGGAGGATTCTCGCGACTTCGCGGGATCGAAGATACTCGACGCCGGCGAGGACTCGTTACCCGGGTTGAAAGTCTGCGCGGATAATTCGCCGTGTTACAAAGAGGAAGCGGCGCGCAATCTCCGATCGCGGCTACGTAATTTCATCGGAGGAAGAGGAACCGTTAATGACTCGAAAACGGTTTCCCTAATGAAGCGCATAGAGCTCGCGATTTACGCACGCGTTGCCGTCGCTAACGAGAGGTATAACTCTCGAAAGTAGGATACGGAAGGTAGGCGATCACTTTTCCAGATATCATCCCGTGCGGCGGGGAACAAGAATTTTCACGAGGCTCGAGAAACCGCCGACTCACGAACCGGCAGCGCGCCGTGTCGCTCAAAGTAATCGCAGAAAAGGGCCCGAGCCAGGAGGAAGTTGCTATACGCTCTAATCACGGAACGGCCCGATGGTTTCCGCGTATCCGATCATCTCGAGGCGATACACCGGACAGGAGGCTGATTAAAACGGTGAAATATCGTCACGATCTCGCAGGTGCGCCTGCGCTCGTTACGTAACACAGTCCGAGTGATGCCCACGACAAGATTGTAATTACTACGCCTAATGAGGCTGAGACGCGATCGATGATCGCTCGTAATTCGGCTCGCAACTTCGACCAGAAGCTATGCGATACACGGGCCCGATACAGTCGAGCCTCATAGTCACAGAAATCCAGGACACACTATCTCGTGCTGAATATAAATCAGCCCTCAAGCAAGAACTCGAAATTTTCTTTATTTATTAACGTTTACTGCGTCACGGACACGTGACGTCTCGCAGTTTGCTTGAAAATAGGCAAATTAATTTCTGCTGAGTTATTTTACTATTTTATACAGGAGTTGCGTTGCATTTAATAAAACATTTTGATGATGAAGATAGGCTTTATTTTAACTTGTTTTTCTTTTTTAATTTCTCAAATCGATCATTGAAAGGAATTGCGATGGAATCCAGCAAAGAACTCGAGCTGTGGGAAATGGAGGTGCTCAAGTATTCGAGATCTCCCTAATCTGCATACAGACCTAACCTACATAAGCCAAGGGATTACTGGATCCAAGGACACGAGACACTCTCTCTCTCTGGATCGAAAGATCTCTGGGCTTCAACGTATAGATTCAGGAGTTCTTTAACTTACAACTCGATAGATGCTATCAGACACGACGTTACCAGCTAGGAAGTCTTTTACGTAGGTCGTGAAGAAAGTTGGGTTAGGTTCTTCGACCGGGGTCTATGAAATTAAGACTGTTATTCGATCTTCGACATAAAACTTACGGACGCGAAGGATCGCCGGTATTGAAACCGAATCGCGATAAAATTGATCACAGGAAGATCGACAGATTAAACGCGGATCGTGCTGGGAAGAAGAAGTACCTCAATGGTAATTAACTAGTTCTTAGCAGCTGCAAAGAGGATGACCTAGCTCCTCTGACGGCGTTGACCCCGCGGAGCTGAGATGCGAGTCAAAGATACTAGAACGGCTAATTAAAACGTAGGTAATGCGAGACCGAGGGATTTCCTTTGGTCATCGGTGTCCGGGGATCATTAAACTGATTCTCGGTCCTCTATGATTCTAACTAACTATTATCAGCGCCACGAAAGGCTCGCTGCTAATGGTACATATTTATCGAATGATCTAACAAAATTCCAAGGGGGACCATTTATTTCGAATCTTTTTCTCATTGCCGACGTTGATCGGTGACCGATCAATTAAACGGTCGGAGACCGTAAGATCGGCGCAGGGCGCATAACGACACACAGTTTCTTAAGTAGCGCGATAGAAGCGCGCCGAAGAGGCACGGCGCGCATTCTCTCGGTCGCTACAAAAACGGTCTCCGTCAAACGGGGAGAATATTGAAAGCGGACGTCGATGATTTACAGTCGTCACGTAAATCTTCTCGGCTCCGAAAGGGCTTCGATAGGCATCTTAAATCCTTTCCGGAGCTGAATCGCGCTCTTAGGGGCTTAAACGTCGTCTACGGTCGAAGTTGTCGCGTCGCGTGTATCGCGCGCGGAAATCAACTTTGACAGGTCCCGGGGGCACCTAAAGACGCGGGTTCTATTTTCGGGAGAGGGAGCGGCGAGGAAACCCGCGGCGAACGTATTTTTACGGGCCGGCTCCTCGGAGGAGCCACGTCGGGGCCGTAGTATTAGCGACAGATGCGTACCCCGAAGAGCCAATTTAACGGTTGCCACAAAAGCGGATCGAGCGAGCCGGAGGATGCGTGCAGCGACTCCGAGGTCGCGCGAAGAGAGCAAAACGAACACCGCTCGAGGGGGGACAGGAGGGGGAACTGCATTAAATCTCACCCTCTTCTGGCACCCTTGCCCCTATGCACCGCGTCGTGTGACGTGTATCGGCCCCACAAAAGGAACCGACCTGATCCGCGACCTAGAAGGGAGACGAGGACCACGTACAGGGTGTCCCCTTTCAAACGATTCCCCGTGGTCCACCTTTGCTCACGGACCCGGGAAAAACTGAAACGCGTCTTAGACAATGCCCTCGCGGCTAACGTGCACGCTTTCGGTTGACTTTTTTCCCTTCGAGGGGCGAATTTTTTGGAGAAAACGATTCTCCGGTGAGAACTCGGGGCCTTGAGAATTTTACTAAATCGCATGTTTGCGCAGGTGACACGGCAGTGCATGGATTTTCCATTCGTGGGGAGCACTCGTGCTGTCAATCGCTTACAAGTTGTATCGAGAGTACTGTTTCAGGGTCTCGTTTTTATTGACAATTTTTGAGAAAGCGGAGGTCAGTATTGTATAACTTTTTATTCTAAAGATTCTTGAACACACTTCTTTGAGACGAACGTTGATATATTTAGCGGAATGAGTACAAATAGCTGATGTTACTGACAGCGGAGGTCAGTATTGTATAACTTTTTATTCTAAAGATTCTTGAACACACTTCTTTGAGACGAACGTTGATATTTTTAGCGGAACGAGTACAAATAGCTGATGTTACTGACCATTAGAAAATTATAATCGATCAAAATGAATATAAGAGTCGCCATTCGTGGGTTAAACAGTATCGAACTTTCCGTTTTACTGAAAATGCGCTACAAAACGTTTCCCGTATCTGAAGAGCTGTGGCCGGTGCACGGTGTACATATTACCCATCAGTTGTCAACGTGTCAATCAGCGATGGCGAGCGGTGTTCTCTGAAAAATTTTCACCGGAGCGCAGGAATCTGAAATATCGAATCCCGTTTCCCACGCGGCGGGCCTCTTCTATAGCTTCCCACCGGTTGTCCGTCAAACTTCTAGCATGGATCGCTCATCGAAAACACTCTAAACACCGGCGTGCACGTGCACGCACGATGCCCCGGGGATGGAGGACCAGAATACGTACTCGCGGTTGACCTATCCCGACCCAGCCCTTTGTAACGTCGACGCGTCGTTGCAGCGCTGGAACGTCGAGGATGTCCCCCCGGATCGCCGAGGGGGGAAGCACAATGGCATTGCTCGCGTGCAGAGATACGCGTCCATTCTCGTCGCTCCCTCGAATAGATACGTTTTGCCGGGCTGACGTGCACGTACACGCCTTCTACGGATCTGGACGGACGGAGGAACGCGTGGACCCGACGGCAAACACGGGGAGAGCACATAGGGTGCCCGGTTTGTCCTAGCGACCCGCTAGACCAGCAACACACGTGATGTTTTTGACGTGGAGGGCGCTCGAGAGACGTGACCGGGCACAATGGACACGCTGATTAGGAATTCGGAGAAATGTTTGGCGTACACAGAGGAACCAGATCTTCCGAAAGTCTGAATGGAGTCTTTGTTCTTCGTTGGGACGTTACCCTCCATCGGGATGAAATATTTTTACCCCTTGCGCCGCGAGGAACCCTCGGACAATGCCTAGGCACACGACTTCGTTTCACGTAGGTCCTCATTGCCTATTCGACATGGAAACCGACCAGCAGAAGAGGCAAGAATTGCGCTGACTTGCGAGCTCGTTCGTCGCACCAGGTTCTTGTGAATCTGTGAAGCGCGTTATTCTCGAAAACGTTCGTACGCACAGCTCTCTACATTGTGGGAAGTCTCGCATGCGAGGAGAGCATTCCGCGAACACACGGCCCGCGGCAAGCATATTGCAAATAACCCGGAGGAGATGCCCTTCATGTAGAGCGGCATACCGAGAACTCGTCCGAGAAGTTCAAGTTCCGAACACCTCGCCGGAAAAAACGCAGGATCGCCGTCTAGCGATCTAACAGCCGGACGAGCATCGGGAGACCCGAAACGTCAGGAAAGCGTGTGTCCAGGGGAAGCATGCGGATCACGCGATTTCTCGAGGTCGCCGCTGGCGGCCCCGAGTCCCGTTGATCAAAGCCGGCATCCTTTGACGCCGGCCAATCCGCGGTACGTACGAATTTAAAGGATTTCGTGAAACTCCGTCGAGCAGACGGGAGAAGGAGAGAGAGAGAGAGAGCGACCGGATCGCTTCGTTGCTCTCTCCCTTGCTCCCTCTCTCTTGCTCGCTCTCTCGGAGCACAGCTTGAGGCAGGATGAAGACGTCCAGAGCTTCGTGGCAGCTCAAGGTCTGCCACTTCTCCCTTCTCCTGGGAACGCTCGCTGCCCTCTCCTTCGCTGCCTGATCTCGCTCTTTCCTCTTTCTCGCTCGGATTCCTACCTCTCTCCGGGGCACTCCGGGCTCTCTCGTTGTCTCCGACCGTCTCTCTCGCTCTCCCGCGCCCTTCGTCGTTCCTCTCGTTCTATCGGTTCGTGCCGCCCTCGGCGGTTCGGCGTTCGCCGGACGAAGACGCCGCGATCCCGAAGGAGAAAGAGGAATACGGAGGGGGTCCGGGCACCGGCGAAAGGGTGAAAAGGACGAGCGAAGGCGAAGCCAGGCGGAGGGAACGAGAGGGATGCTGACTAGCAGAAAACAGGGAGGGGGCAGGAACCCAACCGACTGAAATAATAGGTTGCGCCTGCGCGCTCATTAACCTTTATACCCCGGCTGGCTACAAGTACCACCGACCTTCTTCGTCTCCTTTCTTCTTCCCTAAGCGATACGTGTCTTCTGCCCTCCACCAAACCCCCTTTCTGCCTCGGTAGACGATACGTGTGTTTGCTTTTGCCATGATCGGGCACACATGAGCCGCCGATTTCTGCCGCTCGACTCTCTCTCTCGTTTGCTCTCTGTTTCTCTCGCTCTGTATACCTTATTTTCTCTCTCTTTCTCTCTCAGCACCTTTTGTCGGGACCCGCGCCCGAATCAGTGAGCTGCCCCGATCCCACCCAGCGGGCTCACCTTGAACACGGGATTATGACGCGGACACGCCGCGGGAGTCGCGAGATTTTCGGGGGAATCTGTCCGAGCCGAATCCCAAATTGAGACGTTCAACGGACCGGTGCATGCCCGGCTCGCGGGGGGCTGAACCCTTGCCCGGGTCACTGGAGATTCGCTAATGATCCAGCGGTCACTATGTGTGCTAACCGGAGACCTACACAGGAAGCTTTGTTGCCATTCGAACACTCTCTGCCCCTTCGTTTACTGCTATCGTTCATGGTGCTATTTCAACTCCTTCCCCGACGGATCACTTCGAGACGTTCGGTTAGTCGTGGTCGTTGCCTTTAGCTACGGAATTTGTTGACTAACTGGTTTAGCGGACTAAGAGGCTTCGATTTACAAGGAATGATACCGGACTAGGAAAACATATAAACGCACGTATTATTTAGTCTTGTCGAAGTGTTTGGTGAATCCGAAAAGTATGAACCATTGGAAACACCCTGCAGCCCCTATACAATCTCGAAAAGGAATTCGGTAAATTGCCCAGCACGAAGATTAAAATATTAGCATAAAGAACCAAGGACACAGAATTGCAAACACCGACACGTGCCCGTCAGCAACATGTCCTTGCTCCGGGCACACGGTCAACAATGGATGAAATTAGGTGAAAGCGTTCGTCCTTCGATCTTCGCCAATTTGCTGCCGAAGGCCGCCACAATTTTATTTTATTTTTAAATTACCGAGTCGGAATTATATGTGTCTGCTTCCATAAACGGCGCTCCAATTGAGTCGTTTAACATAATAAAAATGTCTTCATGGCTCATTCAAGAAACACCCTCAATTTAAATCTTCACGGTCAAACGGAAAATAATGCTTCGTTCGCTTCTTTCATAATCGCTGGCCAGATACAAGAGAACAGCAACGCGCACACGGGTAATTGCTACTGGTCGAATTAAGTAACCTCGAAGGCGGATCAGAAAATAGTAAACCTCACTGAATGATAGCACCATCTCCCAAACATTAACCTTTATCCGTCCCTAGGGTCACACGTTTCCATCGATTCTAAATGAATAGTAAATTAATTGTTCTCGTCGTAATTGTTCTTGTTATCTCGCGTTACCATTTCGCTTTCAAAACGGGAATGTAGAAAGTCACATTGATTTTTGACCGCTGTGTCAGGGATGAACTAATCTGAGAGAACGAGGGACGGATGGGGGTTAAAAAGAAACCACTTTGGGCACCACCTTCGACAATAATAAATTACATCCGATAGGCGCGGTCTTTTCAAGACTGTACCCGTCGTTGCAGTCAATTAGAGCTCTCCAAAGAGAGCGAGACAACTAAGCGAAAGGGATTCTGCCGCGAAACGAGTCGAAAGAGAGGCGATTCGGGTTTCGATGGCGAAGATAATTCGGAATCGACGCTAGTTCAGCGACGGCCGAGCATAAATTAACACCCGGGTGTGCGACGAGTGTCGGTGGCTGCTTTGTTCCAAATTTAAAGCACGCCCTCGAGCGCTGGCCATTAATTCCGACGGTCGAGCCGGGCGACTCGCGTCGGTTGATCTGGATTTTTCGAGTCACCGGAATCCGTTCGACCGGGCTCTGTTTCGGAATTCTCAAGAAAGAGAACTAGAGAGAGACTGAGAGAGAGAGTGTGTGCGCGAGACAAGGCGAGCCGCGACTGATGCGATCGCGGACGGTTTGAAGACGGTTCTGGGGACGGTTCGGGATCGGTTCGAAGGAGGGTTCGTCGGGCGCGCGATGGGGCGCGTGTGCGTGGACGAAATGCAGGAGATTATGGTCGCGTAGGCCCGCTCAGAACCGCTCAGGCCCGAGGGCGGTATCGTCGCCGACGAACGACGTGTTTACGGATTAAAACGTTTCGTTCCCGTCGGCCTTCTCTTTTCGGGGATTATGAGCGTTTCGATGTTACGGGCCGGCCCAACGAACCAGCTCCTTATACCGTCTGTCGTTTCGACTGACAAACGTCCGATCCTTTCGGATCAGCCGACGGCTACGAATTCGGGGAAGCTTCCCTTAATCGACGAAAACGAGCGCCGCCGAGTCGATCTTAAAAATCTCGACGACGGGATCAGGCGACAAGCTCCGCCATTTCGGTGCAGCACGAAATTTTCTCCGCTAATGAGTCCCCGAGAGAACATAATATCGTTCGTGCTTATCGAAGATCACTGGATATAGTGTACGGTGCCTGGAAGTGTTTATCCTACTGCGTGAAGTAATGTTAACAACATAATGAACATGTCTCGCCTCTTTATCGAATGGGAAAGAAATCGTTTCGAACAGAAACAAGAAATAATTGGAACAGTTTAAAAGATACCGAGGAATATGAACGACGTGTCGGTCGTCGCAATAGACGAAAGAGACGACGAGCGAATCTTGCTCGCCGCATTCCGCCTTTTCCATTCTCATAGGTGGTATGAAAAAAAAAAAAATGGGCGCAGTTAATGCGGCTGGAATTTTATGGATGCAGAATGTCGGATGTTCGGTGAGCGCGCGGAGAACCGAACGACGGATATTTATCTACTGGATCGACGGTAAATGTCTTGCGGAATATCCCGCGGACGCAGAAACGGCGCTGTCGGAATGCTTGCTCGCGAAATTTATGCGACTTCGGCCGGGCTTTCTCATTCCGCAGATTTTCCTCGCGCGCACGGGCAAGATTCATAGCCGACTCCTAGCGCGAACACGACTATTCCCAATTACCGTGGAAAATAACTGTGTGAGAATATGAGAATAACTCATGCGAGAGACTGTCGTCGTGGTTTCTTGCGAGCATTTTTGCTCGTCAACGTTAAACAATTCAAGGCAGCCCCCTCACCACCTGTAGAACGTAGGCGCTTCCTCAGCTGGAATAAATTTTTGCTAAAAAAGAAATTTCAACGATACAAACAAGCTCGTCTATACGTGTCACAATATGTATGAGCAAAAGCGTCTAGACCAACCCGAACGATCGATCAACTCAATCAACTAGTCCACCATGTTGCTCCTATTGGCATGTCAGCTATCGAGACAAATAATGAACAAATCAAAAACCTTTTCTTCGTTCTTTTTTTTCCAACCAATCCCGTATCGGCTTCCACCGATAGCGGGGCGGACCGGCCGAACTCCGCAGGCCTCCCGGTCAGCCGAACATAAATTCGCCACAAAAGAAATCAACCGATCTCCGGATCGATCGATTCAATCGTCCGTCGATAGTTCGACCAGGGCGCAGAATCAATCACGAACCACCGGCTCGTCGGATTCCACGGTGCTCGATCGTTTATCGCTATCGTCTATCGTTCGATCGTTATCCGAGAGGGTTGGAGCGCGAAGACACCAGAAGAGCCGGGCCTCGGTGATCCAGGCGCGCGTTCCACGGTGGCGAAATTCGTAAGGATTTGATCGATTCCAGCTATCCCGAGAACCGACGAGACAAAGGAGGCGCGCGCGGTAGGAAGCTGATCGCCGCCGGTCCGTTTCGTACGCTCTTTGCCTGCGCGCCTCCACCTGACAGAGGCCCACAGATTTATCACCGTGCCTACCCGAACCAGATATCATCTCGCCTCCACCGTCCTCGTGTCCCGTCATACGTAATCCCGCCGCTCCGACAGCTCATCTATTTATGTGGCATTTCTTTTCTCATCCCGCCTCCCTTCGCCTTTTCTTACTCCTCGGCCCGAACCCCACCTCCTGCCACCGCCTCGGCACCCCCTGCCAGGTACTGAACCCTTTACCCGTCCCACCGATGTCCTCCGATCCTCCTCGAGACTACGCCAAGCCCCATTCCTCTGGAAATTCGGCTCACCACTTTCCTACCTTCCTCGCACCACTTCGGACTCGGCCTGGAATTGTTTATTAGCTCCTATGAGATTTTCGAACTGCTAGAAATAGATTTGGATAAGGACTAGATCGAAATCCAGTTATACTAGACTACTCCTTGGACAACCTAAGCCTGTAAATAGGATTTTTAATGACTGAGCTGCGCGGAAAAGACGCGCACTAATTTTCTTTTGAACATCTTTTTTTTTTTAATTGTCCAGCTGAACAATTAAAAACTACTGGTGAGCACCGTTCCGGAACATTGACTAGCCCCATATAAACTCAGTTTT
>CM052137.1:5569949-5594108 GCA_028454255.1 Halictus ligatus
AATATACCATAATATACGAGAATATACCACAATATACCAGAATATACCATAATATACCATAATATACCATAATATACCAGAATGTACCATAATATACCAGCATATACCAGAATATACTATAATATAATAGAATATACCACAATATACCATAATATATCAAAATATACCAGAATATACTATAATATACCATAATATACCAGAATATACCATAATATACCAGCATATACCAAAATATACGATAATATAATAGAATAGACCATAATATACCAGAATATACCATAATGTACCATAATATACCAGAATACATCATAATATACCATAATATACCACAATATACCATAATAGACCAGAATATACCAGAATATACCTCAATATACCAGAATATACCATAATATACCGGAATATACCATAATATTCCAGAACATACCATAATATACCAGAATATAAAATAATATACGAGAATATACCAGAACATACCAGAATATACCTCAATATACCAGAATATACCATAATATACCGGAATATACCATAATATTCCAGAAGTCGTTACACTAATTTGAAAAATTTGTTGAATTATCCATGAAATTGCTCTCGCTTCTAAGCAATTTATTGAGAGAACCGTTGATCTTTGGTTTTAAGAACACTATTAGAAAATTGCAGGAAAGTAAAGTGTTGAAGAGTTGCAGATCGGTTTTCGTAGGGTATCGTTTCATTTTTCCGCCATCTTGGTATCACGGAAATTAGCCAAAAATGCTTGTTGATTCTGTTAAACGGAATTATGTGGGTGACGTCTACCCGAGGATGTTCTCTGAGTCACCATAAAAATGTACAAGTCGCGGAGAGAAATCACTTTTCCGAATGTCACATTAAGTACTTTGATGAAAGTCGTTGTCCCACGATAGGCAGGCCCACGTCAATCTTCGATGGTTCACCATTTTGGTTTACAAATAATATTCCGTGGGTGTGTCCTCTGTGTAGCGTTGATAGAGATCTTCACATTTCATCGTAAATCGATGTAACGGAAATGGAGGAAACGATCGGTTCATAGAGATTTGACAGTGCGTCCACTGTGACTAATAGATGTCCTCGGTCTCCGGAGAGTCCGTCATCAATATTTCTTAGTGACACTGTACAAGACTGCGTGGCCGCGTGGATTCTTCCTGTCCTACCAGCGGGGACGATCTACCACCGGGACGGACAAGCTCGGTTTTGTAGTAAGAGGAGATTCCCGTGTCTATACGAGCACGAGGTCGTTCGGATAACAGGGGCTGTAGCCCGAGGTTTATCGTTAATTGGTTCGTATAAAAACGCTGTACACGATAATTTCAATCAACTTTATCGCCGCGTTCGATCGACCGAGTTTTGAACTCCTAACAATCTCGGGAACAATCTCCAATCTAATTTCCAGCGAGCCAACGTAACTCGCAACGAGATAAAACGTTCGGAAATTTCGTGATGCAAGAAAGAATCGCATCGGGCGCAGAAATTCCTTTTTTTCGCGCGATATCTACGCGTTTCCGCTGTCTGTTCGCCGTATCGAAACGACCGCGGTCCACTTTCACCGGCGGCTTACCGCGTTTCCGTTAAACGCCGTCATCTTTTAGGCGTCGTTTCACGATTGGACAGTTATTAAGTCGAAGCGTTTCTCCGAGTGGCTTGCTGCCCGGCCTAATCTTGATCGAACGCGAATATGTAGCCGGGGAAAAAAGAGGAATTTATTGCGTACGAGGCACCCGAAGCCGAGCACACGGCGTTGCGGTATCTCCGAAAGATCAGCTCGAATATGAGATATCGCGGCGTCCGCAGAAACTGCGGCGTGCGGTCGTTAAAGATGGCGGCGGCGGGTAACGCCGGGGAAACAGGTAGCCGTCGACCTTGCCGGAAACAATGTCGACGAAACGCGGCAGTTAGGCTCGATTTAACGGCGGCCGAGCATCGAAAACACGCGGCCGCGGGCTCTGCTACACTTGTCGAAATGTCATAAAATACACGCGACTCCGATATTAATGTGCCGCGAGACGTGTTCCCGAGCCAATAAAGATTAGGAGAGCGCCATTATGCGACGGACAACAACATTCTTCGTCGCCCGGCGTCGTCTCTGTCAGCCGTGTCTCTCTTGATGTTTCTCTTAATGGGCCGCGTAATGGCGGCCCCGTGTCACGGCTGATCGTTTACAAATGATTCGATGCGCCTGATCGTCCCTCGGGGACGAATTATACGGGCAGATCCGACAAATCAGGTGTGCCGACCAAGTGCCGGCGATGAAATTTTAATTAACGATCGATCCGGCCGCCTACAGCCGTTACGCGCGCTCAAACGTTCGCGCGCTACGTTCGTGAATTCGGCACGATAATAATTATGGAAATTGGCCAATTTACGGAGATCCGAATTCAAGAGAAATTAAAACAGTCGCAAGAAATCGCCATTTAAAACAGCATTAAATGTTTCAATGTACCAATCTTTAAGATATTCTAAAATAAAGATATTACCTGCGATATTAAAGTGACAGGTTAGTCCGATGATTTCAAAGATGTTGGAAATATACAAAACCACACCGAGACGTTCTCAGTTTCGCGGTCTCTCATTATGATAAAGCGAGGCATTGATTAATCGCCAACGAGCTATATCGGCTTCAAGCACGAAAAAATCTCGGAATAAGTCGAGCAGAGTCGAGAACGTGGCGTTACCGGAAATAGGGGAAACCAGGATTCCGAGTCCTTTATCGGCGAGAAACGGAGTATGAAAAATATGCGTCTCGATCTGCATATCCGGGTACACGTTCCTAGCGTTCCCTATCTAGATCGTTTCCGAGAAATCTACGAATTTCCTGTCGAAATGGAACGTTTTCGCGTCGAGGAAACAGACGAACCTCTTAAGCAAATGAACTGCTGGAGGGTGGGAGCGTATGAGAATGTCGCGGACGAGTTTCGTTCCATGAACGTCGCTCACGTGCTAAATCGCATAATCTGTCGGGGATCTTCGACGTTCGCGGGCGCTGCGCCGTCCTTCCCGTTTAGCATCAGAGGATGCCGGCTGTCTGTCAGATTTCTGACGATGAATCGCGGCCCAGGAGAGATGCCTTCGATGCCGCGGTGATGATAATCGCAAAGTTACGGCTAAATTCACCTCGTGTCGCTTGGGAACCGTTCTGAAGGGCCATCGACAAGATCGTTTTGGAATTTTTCTCATTCGAACAGAGCTGTCTAATTTTGAGCAATCATTTGTTAGTTTACGAATCAATCTGGGAAAGTCTATGAAGGAATTTTAGGAGATTTTTAGGACATTGTAGAAGTAAAAAACCATTTCGAAACTGGAGAAGTCGCAGGTGAGATTGAAACTCAGATTTACAGAGAGTTTAGTATGCTCTTATTGAAGAAGATTGGAGAAGACATGAACTTATCAATTTGCGATGTCCGAGCCGCGTAAAGAGACGCTTAAGTGCAGTGGTTCGAATCTAGGAAACGTTTCGGATCGGCAAAAACGGAATGAGGCGGAATATTTGAAAGTAATTGGGAGGAAAAAGGAGATTTCAGTGGTAGCTAATGAAGATCCGCAATCAACTGGTCGTCCGTGAGTCGTCCTGCACACTCGAATCACATTTCTTCGTTAGCTGAAGGCCATTCGCATTCCTCATTGTCCGCTTCTCCGAGAGACGGAGCGCATCCTTTAATTAATATTCCCCGGGTCTAGCTCTCTGCCGGGTTTAATTACACTCTTGGACTCGTTTTTTGTCGCGCATCGTAACACGGGCGAGGTGGGGGCCGGTGTACGCGGCACAGCAGAAATCAAAGGGCCCATTATCTCGTTCTTACCCACTTTCGCGAGTGGCAACTGCACAAGGCCCCGAAGTACGTAGCGTTGTTGCACGCCGGGGCACGTGCATTTCCTACGGTCGCTGAAACGCGGGAGACAGCCGCATTAAGTCGCCGGTATACCGTAATCAATGTCCGGAGAACGCGAGCCGACAAACGATAATAGTCGCTCGAGCGGATCGAATAGACCGAAACCCTATTCACGAACATCTTATTTTCCGCGCGTGATACCGACCACGCCGAGCAACGGAATCGTAACGACAGATCGAAATCACCGGTCTGCGTTCTAGAGAACCGCTAAACCTAGCTGGGAGTTTCGATCGATTGAATTGTTCAAATTTTCGAGTCGTATGTTTCATAGAAAATCGGGCTTGATACAACGTCGTAAACCAGAGGACTATAGACTGTGCAGTTTCAAGATCAGATATGCGCATTTCAACATTTCTTTTTAAAAATTGACGACACATCGAATTTCTTTTGCTTTGAACTCCATCTTCCCAGCCAACGGCCATATCACGTTGCAATGGCTTGCCTAGGCTTATCCTTAGACAGCAGGCTCCTTCTTAATCGCCATCCACAAATACAACTCCAAAAAGCTAGAAATGCTTTCGGAGCTAGTGCAAGACTATTCCACTCCCACACACTCAATAGAAAAGCAAAATTAATCTGTTATCAACTCCTAATCAGACCTATAATAACATATGGCTGCGAGATTTGGTACAATGTCAGCGCCTCTATAATGGAAGAAATTCGCATTTTTGAAAGACGATGCCTCAGAGCTTGCCTCGGATTATACATGTCAGCCCACTCAAACTACAAAAGACACATAAACAACGAAACTATATATAACAAAGCCAATATCAGCAGAATTGACAACCACATCATAACAATAACACGAAACTACTTCGCCAACACACAACATGTCACAAATAATAGTTTGATATTCCCCATAGCACACCCAGACGACAACTATATCATACAAACACTGACCTCGGGATTTATCCCCCCCGAAGCATTTGTATACTTAGACAGACTAGGATACATCCAAAACAGGAATGGAGTACCGATAATGTACCATGTCCCACGCCACAGAGGAAAGAAATCCATAGAGTATGAACCCCAGGGACATGATCATATCACGCCTGAACAAGGTTACCGTTACAGCGCAGCTATCCCACATAAAGACCTAATAGAAATTAAGAATATAGATTATAAGAAATACTGGTGGTTAGCCGACAGTCTTAAACCTCCATAATGTACTGCGATATGAGCAAGCTCATCTATAATTGTTACTGGACTGCCAGTCCCAAAAATACCAAAGAACCTTGTGCAATTACGAAGATTTTCACAATCCAAATGTCGACTTCGACGATAATGCCAAAGATGCCTGGATCTTAAGATAGTAAGTAAGACATCATCATTAACCTCACCTCACCCCATCCCCACTTCACCTAACACAACTGTAAATAACATCACCTCATCTCATTTCATCCCTTTATCCCCTCATCAACCCTCTCCCCTCCTGTCATTCATCTTGCACTTGTACATATGTATAAAACTTAGAATTAGAACTAGAATTAGGATTAAGAGTACAAATAATTTACGCGAGCTCCTGTTTTTGTTAAGGGCGTTTTTAGGAGGGGTGAGCTTCCGCCACTCCTCCGGCTTAGAAAGAAAGACTGCATACCGCTAGTGTGCCTTTATACATTAGTATTACTAAAATGTTAAGAAAAACTGTTCGTTTATTTTTATAGTTAGTCTAAGAACTGTTAACATTGTATTGCCTTTAAATAAACAATTTAAAAATAAAAAAATAAACGTTGCAATGAACCGATTCTCGTCCGATCATCGAAGTTTAAACAGCGTTGAGCGTGGTCAGTACCTGGATGGGAGGACCGCCTGGGAACACCGCGTGCTGTTGGCTCTCTTTTGTTTTACTTTTATCTAATGTTCCCATTAATAGTTTCTCGAGATCCAAATATTTTAATTTTGTTACGGATATCGGGCATCATGTTGCATTCAGTGCAGTTATCGAATCAGTTAATAATAGTACAAGTACCTATCTTTGGTTGTAAAGACCAACATTGCAATTTGGAGCATCGACTAACTAGAATTATTTGACAAGGTTTCGAAGAGAGAGCTTGACAGAAGAAATTGTTTGTCATTTTCAGTAAAAATTTAGATTAGACGATATTTCATTCAGTTCTGAATTTGTTGACTTCAGCCAACGGTCATATCACGTTGCAATAAACCGATTCTCGTCCGATCATCGAAGTTAAACAGCGTTGAGCGTGGTCAGTACTTGGATGGGTGACCGCCTGGGAACACCGCGTGCTGTTGGCTCTCTTTTTTTATATTCTTCTTCACAGTTGTCAATAAATTGGACAGAAATAATTATTTGAAATCACGCTGAAGTTTGGTAAGGACAAACGTTCGATTCTTTGTGAATATATTTCCTCTTTTCTCAGTATTCTGTATTTATATAATACAAACATTAAAGAAGCTAAAAGAAATCTGATGCACCAATGGGATCTTGAATGGAAACGACTAGCTTCTGCACACTCCAAAAATATCTATGACTCCTTTTTTGAAGATAAAGAAGTAAGGCAAGTCCTAAAACGGAGGGAGCAAGTTACCCTATCCAGAATTAAAATAGGCCACACTAAGGGAACACACTCGTTCCTGATAACAAAGGGGCCAGTACCAATATGTGAAACATGCAGCATACCGACATCAATTAACCACCTGATATTATCTTGCCCAAAATACAATACACTACGAGAAAGATTCAAAATAGGAACAACACTGAAAGAGAATCTTGACGAAGATAAAATAAAAGATCTACTAGAATTTATTAAGGAATCGAAAATCCAGGAAGTTATACTATAATGATACACCTATTCGTCGCTAATAACCATGCAGTTGATGCGACGTAAACCCTTGATGGAAAAAAAAAACATTTTCAGCGTCGATCATAAGTAGCTAAACATTCCCGCGACAGAACGCTGCCAGAAGATTGACTATTCAATGCTAATTATACACAAGTTCTGCTCGACTGATTGGACATCGAGCGTGACTTTCTCGATTAACCGCGGAGCTAATCAATACCTGCGACTGGTAAATTGTGGTTCATTGTTAACTCGCTTAAGGCTGCTTGCCAATTAGTCGTATCTCCGGGTTACCAATTAGAATTACCGATACTTCGAATCTGCGACGGTATGAGCGCCTTCGTTCACGTCGCTCCAACACAAGATCCTCGCCCAGAAGACTGTACTCGTTTTTCCAAAACTTTCCTCGTTCTATCCTGATACATCGCGTGACCGGAAGAGCACGCGAAGCAACAGAAACTATTACCATTTCCGCCGAGCGACGACTCTGCCACTTCGGATTACCACTTCGCGGTATTCTGAATGAAAAATCGCGATTCCCTAGAACGCAGTCTGAAACGAAATAGACGCGAATCGAAGTCAATCCTCTATAAAATTCGCCAACACCGGGCGAACTTCCTTTCGCCTCTTCGCACTCTCTTAATCCCCGTGACAGATTTTCAATCTCCCCTTGCGTCGAACTAATTACCATCGCTCGGGCGCGATCTGTTCATGCGTAGCGTGTCTGGAGCCGGTATACCCGGCATCTCCATTACATTGTAAGCGTCTCGAGACAGCTTTGATCGCGGAACGGTCTCAGATAAGAGCCGGCGAAGTCATCGGGGGACTGGCCAGCCGGAATCGCGAGCGTTACGATCGGACGGTGCACTTTTATAAACTCGTTACCGGGGATCGCGCGTCGCGATCGCCGCGTTAGGGTATCGGGGGCCCGGGTGGTGTGGTGTCGTGAGTTAGGACGCGGCGACGGCGCACACGGGAGGCGAACATTAAGAATCCGGTTCTGAATTCAGCCCGACGATGATCCGGGACCGGCGCTGGCTCATCGGCGACGAGGACGACCACGACGAAGACGACGACCACGACGTCGCCGGTGTTGGCTTAATAACGTTCCCGACACGGAATCGTAACTTCGCGCGAGAGGATAAGAGCACGGTCGCAACGCAGCTCGAGGGGAAGAGGTCTACGCAACAGAGGGGGTGAACGGTGCTCGAAGAGGGGTCCAGGGGAAGCGGAGATCGCGTTGAACGAGGGAAAGAGGAACCTGTTATTTCGGCGAGGCTCGAAGCCGAGGCGAGATTACACGCTGTCACACACCGTTCCTCGTCCGAAGCCTTTCGGCTGGTCTTGCGCGTCTCCTCCCAGCCGATCCTCTCTCCCCCTCTCTCTCTCTCTTTCTCTCACTCTCTTTATTTCCCTCTCGCTATTTCTCTCTGCCTCGGCACTCTTCCCTGACGGCGTTCAAGGGGGAGACGAAACGCGGACGGCCGATCGGGCCAGCATCCCGACGTCTTATTCGCGCGATTATCATCGCTCGTCGATTTGCGTTTCGTGGCCCCCTGATCACGCTGCTTACCGCTTAATGCGGCCGTCTCTCGCTTTTAACCGATCGCCCCGTGTACACGCAGACACACGCATACGGTCCGCCGGTCGGGTTAATTATATTTCCTACGGGGACCGCGGTGGGCCCGCGAACGACCCGATCCAGTTCGTTTAATCGCAATTAACGCCCGTTATCGACGCCCGGGACCGATCGCTGCGCTCTCTCTCTCTCTCTCTCTCTCTCTCTCTCTCTCTCTCTCGTTCTCTCGTTCTCTCGTTCCTCGCCGCGACAAGTCGACGAACTTTGCATCCGCCCGGAGAGAGAGCCGATCACTCGGCGACTCGTTTGCCGAACGCGACGCGCGTGTCCGATGCTCGGTCCCGCTCTTTACGGGGCATCGATGCAATTTTTTAATTTGAACGAGGTACTTTGAATAACGACGCCTTTTAAGCGTCCCCGGTTTTACCGGCCCTCTGCGATGCCATCGATTCGTATCGGTCGGTCTCGAGCCGCTGCCGCTCCCCTCGTCTCTTTCTTTTTTGTTTTGCGGACGGGTGGCGACTTCGGGGAACTGCGGCCGATCGAAACTCGCCGAACGACTTCCTGTTTCATATTTCGCGAAACCGGAGTTTTCTCGTGCACGCGGGGAAGCCACGTCTCGTTATCTCTCCCGAAGCTCGAGCGCGCAGTCGCCGAAAGAGTTTCGTCGTCAATTAACGCTTCATCCACCGGAAGCCTATCAACCCCCGTTGCGCTGCGATCTATTCCACGATTGCGGGGACTAGACATTTTAAAAATCTCACTTCCACCCATTGGGCCGTGTGCACATGTTCACGGGCCCGGTGAAACAGCAAATCTCGCAAGACCCTTTCTCTCCGATCCAAGATCAAGACTCCGATTCCCCCAGATCAGGTTCTCCAATAGATCAAGTTTGCCCGGTATCGTTTGAAGGCTATTTTCGCGAACGGCCACCGCAGCGAGCGAGCGAGCCGCGCTGAAGTTTCACTTGCTCTCGTTTCGCCGGCGTCGTAAAACGAAGTACGAGTCTCTGTAACAAGCGTCTCGGCCGCGACAGTTAACCGCGTCGCGGGCATATCGTTATTACGTGTTACGCAAGGCCGGGGCTATCGGCGCGCGGCAAACAAATTACGATCGAAGCGACACGAACGATCTCGATAGGAGAAACTCGGTAGCGATCCCGGCCGTCGACAGACTTATCGTCGCGTCATCGATACGTTATTACAGAACGTTGTCGCCCCGTTCGCGGACCGATCGCGTAATCGTTTCGCAGCTTGCGGACCGTGATACCGGATGGGATCATACATCAACGTCCCCGGGGCCTCCGCGCGCGTTATTGTTTCGGTAGCGATAATTTCGCCGGGCCGAAATCTTGATTAAGACGGCAGGAGGCGCAGCGTGGGGGAACCGGCGGGCCCATATTTCACCGATCAATTCCTCTGTTCGGGCCCCGCAAACGACGCCGACCGCGTCGCAGGGGAGGGACTCTGAAAAATTATGTTTCGCTTCGCCAGTCACGCCGTCAAGGAGACTCGAAAGCCGGGCACAGCCTGTGTGCTACAGGGCTCGCTTTCAGTTTAATGTGACGCGAAACAATAGCTAGCTACAGGGGAGAATGGTGTAATGACGGCCGCTTAAGCAACAATTATAATACAATGAAAATATGGGGTGAAATATTTATTTAAAACACACGTTTCGCAAACTGAAATTATTCATTTATTCGTCCATTAAGAGAAAAAGAAGCAGTGTTGAAAATAAAAATAAAAACGATTTCTTTGAGTACCATTTTGTGTCTCGATCTGCCGAATATCGACGATCTTTCGATGAACTCCGAAACGCATTCGGAAGTGCATACAACGAAACTGCCATGATTCAAAGCCGTTTCCTAAGACGTATAATCTGTGAAATCGCATGTACTCAATCAAAGTGTCATGCTTTTCGGATGCAGATATTTATTGCCCTCTACGGACTGTGTATCGTAATAAATGATACGAGGGTATTCACCTCCGCATGCCTTAGGTTTCTCAGAGATTATGCTGCTTGGAAACAATCTTAACCCTCCGACGTACAAGTGAAATGGGACTCGATCTGACGAAAGATACCGATAAACAACGAGCAGGAAACTGAAAGAGACTGATTATTTTGAACTGGGTGGAATCGCGAAGACAAGTTTCTCTGTTTCGTGTCAGACATCGGTCACGAAATTGATCCGTGATAATTAGAAGAAAACTGACGCGATTTGAGATGCAATGGTGAAAATCGGTAGCGTTCGGACAATCGGGTCGATCGGAAGTAGTGGACACGGTTTTCTGCGCGTCGGTTGGTCCACGTATCTCGAATCGGCGTGTCTTTCTTGCCAGCGCGGCGCGGCGCTGCGGTTCCACGATGACGACGATGATATCGCGGCCCGCCGATCCGCATGAATACCGAAGAATCAATCACCGTGGCAAGATCGGTGGCCCAGATACCGGTGGCCGCTGCACGATCTAGATTCGCATCGGTGGGCCACGCCATTGAAATCATAATAATGCTTCGATCCATTATTATATAGCAGCCCCTGCGAACGGAATACAGATGTCGTCCGCCGCCGCCGCCGCGCGCGCGGCTTCCATGCGAATGCTTTCGCGGTAATTGATCCATCTCCTCCGCTGTCGGCCGATTTATCAGGGTCGACGGTCGCCTCGAGGATCCTCGCGGACAATTAATAACCGAATTGCGTAACCCGGTGATCCTTTCGGATAAAGGTTTTCGTGTCGATCAGCTTGCTCTTTTTAATCGTCCGAATTCCTCCGCTACGAGCCAACGATCGACATTAAGTAACCGTGGATTCAGTCCCCCATTTTCTAGTTCAGATATACCGTCAAATTTCTCATTCCTCGACAACTGCATCACAATTTGTTAAGATCATTAATTTAGTCAAGGTTTACGATTACAGACTTGACTTTATTTTTGGGAGAAAGCTTTTCCTTAGTGCGTTCAGTTCTTTATTACTACGGTGCCAGGAAGAAAGTCTTCGACTTCTCTCACCGTGCCCTGATAGTATGTCACGACTGCAGCTGTCTGTTTCGGGTTTTTGAAATCGTGAAAAAGATTAAAAAACGACGTTCACTAATTTTGCGTGTCCCGTAACGTGTTTAGAAAATGATTATTTTGTATAGAGCTCCGCAGTCTACTTGCAAGGAGAGGTTCTCTATCGATGATCCTGCATCGAAGAACTCGTTGGACCCGATCTTCCGACGATGTTATCGTTACCGCTACGATTTTATTAGTATTACAACGGCAAAGACTCGAGTATCCCGTGCAAGCGCCGCCGTGGACGTGTTTCTTATCTAAGCGTTCGCACCTTGGGCCCGTGTACCGTTCAGCACGACTAGACAACCTGTCGAAGCCGTCGGGATCCTTTCGACGACCGTATCATCGGGACGGTACAGTGTCGACGGAAATTTATTCTGCTAATGAACCCAAGTGGAACACCCGGTACAGACCACGCGGACCGAAAAGGTGGCGCGTGGACCGGTTCGAAACCACATTCCCCTCCCTCCCTCCGCCACCCCGTGACAGAAGTGCCGAATCATTTCGGTGCTGTTCCACTGTCAACGTTCGAGCACAGAATCTTTATCGACGGGGGACTCGGACCGGCGAAACCGCACCTGAACGATACCTCGATATCTTACGCTCAATTAAGCGGTCATTGTGGCCGCTGAATGTCCCGATTCTTCGGCCTCCTAAGAGATCGTTAGGCTAACGCCGTTCGGAGGAAGGATGATGAACTCGCGGCCGAGGGAATGTTATTTCAGATGGTTGGGTATCGTGGGGGGGACACGTGATCACGGTATCACGATCGCAGTGGAACGTGCCGGTCGTGTTTTTTGCTGATGTGCATCGTAATGGCGCTTCCTGTACTCGCGGATCTCTGTGATCGAGATGCTGACCTGCACTCGTTCGAAGATACAGCACAAACGTCTTTTACAGTTCTTGTGAAATGCATAGTTTCTGTTTGTCCGTCAGCTTCGTCTTGCTCCTTGAAAATTCTAGTACGCACCTCTGCTACCTAATTCTAGTACCGCACCTCTTCTAGTAATAACCGATGTAGACTAAGCTCGATCCTTCTCGATGGTGTTGGATCTTGATTTCATGCGCCCGGTTTCGTGGACGAGCCATTAGCCGAAAGAAAATTACGAACTTTGAGGCCGGAGACATTCCAGATAGCTGAAGAGACACATTGATCAGTTGAAACAGTCCGATCACGTTGTCTATGTGTCTCTCTTCAGCTATCTGGAATGTCTCCGGCCTCAAAGTTCGTAATTTTCTTTCGGATCGGTTGAAACAGTCCGATCACGTTGTCTATTTTCGTCTAAACGAGATCTTCGTCGAAGCTGTACAGCCGAGAAGAAACTGTCGCCAGGGCAGAAATAATTCGGACGACAGGATTCGACGAGATCAACGTCGGAACGAGCAGCACCCTGCTGCGTCATGGATGAAAAGTGTGGGAAAAATGCGAATACCGAAGAGGAGATCGAACTTTGGTCGAAAACGAAGTTACCGAGAAGGGAAAGTCGCGAGGGGCGGCCAGGTGGGACCGCGTACACGTTCCTTCCGCAATTAATAGTGATTTACTGTGACCCTTCGAACCCGTAGCGAAGGCTTCCTGAAAACATGGAAAACACACAGTCGGCGTAGGCTTCCGCGGGGCTCGATTCAGGTCCATCCGGGGAATTCATAGGCGCATTAGTTTCCTGTCTTACGAGAAGCGGCCCGCTCCGTCCGCGAGACATCGAGCATTTACTTTGATAGCTGGGTGGAGGTTCTTATTTCACGGTCATACGGTCGTCGGACGGTGCCGATCCTACGGGTCCACCGCGTGAATAACCGGCGTATGGTGCCGTATGGTAATCGCTACTCGGATTCCTCACCACGGGTCGCTGGATCATTGCGTTTCCTAGCAATAAATTGTCGGGCCGAAGCTCCGCGTGATACGTACAAGCTTCCACTCGACGGCGCGCTTTGTATCATCTAATCTATGGATCCGACGTTAAAAATCCGAATGGCCGGAGTCTCGCGCGCGACGGACACCGCATTCCGACAGAATTTCCCATGAGTGCTTAACCGGCCGCCTAATCGCTTCCGCGACGGTCCCGAATCTCGCGTATTCGCGGAAAACCGCTTGTTGCTCGCATCGCACGACGATCCCCGGGATACGTACTACCAACGGAGACTCGTTAGATCGTTTTATATCCGGCAGGTTACACATTTGGCGTTTCACTGTGCGAACGAGAATGTTCACGATCGCCTAATCCATCGGGAGGGGGACATCTTCTTACCATGAAAATTCGAGTCACGGCGGTTCAGTTTAAATTCGAGGAGAACGAAACGGACGCGGAATGGCGCGTTTAGCCGGGCGCGTAAATGCAAGCTTTAGCGCTGGCACCCTGCAATCTCAGATTTTCTCCTCGGCTTAACCGGATGATACGGCCCCGACTGGCAATCAGCCACCGACCTTACGCGGGGCCGTCCGGGTTCGTCTCGGTCCTTCGGGAACGTCCGCGTCTCGTCGACGTGTTCTCTCGTCATAGCGGGTCCCGATTCGCAAGGTATAATCACGGGTGGGGTCGCCGGGCGTTACAAACAGCGGCGCGTCACGCGAACCGGCCGAAGTTAGCGCCGCTCACGAATCGCGGGACACGTAACGTTCACCCTCCGAGCAGGAGACGAAGGCTGGAGGCTCGGTGAAGGCTGCGATGAGAAATGCGAACGGCTCGGGACGTTGAAAGCCTGGAGATTCGACGATTCAAAGTCACGGCAGGAGGATTTAGCGTGAATGGTCCCCGGAGGAATACGAGTCACAGTTTTCTGCAAAATTAGGAGATGACTCTCTCGTGGAACCTAATCATAGCTGGCACTCGAGTTTCCAAGAACTGCGAATGAAGAGATCCAGAGAATTTTGGTCCACCGGTCCCAGCCGCTGAACGACCGAACGAAGACTGCTGCTCTGTGATCAGGACCGCGACAAAATCTGAAAGCGAGGAGCAAATCGATAGACGCGCGCGAAGCGGGAACGAGGATGATTAAAGACAGCGGATGTCGTGGAGAGAGAGAGAGAGGCCATAGCGTCGAGAAGCGGACGGTGACGAGAGAAACCGCAGGTTTCGGGTCTACGGTCTTCGGATGGACCTTGTACGTATAATATCCTGGCAGAAACGAGGGGGAAGGAGGGCGTCAGAAGCAGAGGGAGAAAGAAACCGGGTAGGGGGGAAGCGGAGGATCTCTTTCCCGTGGTTGGGCGGAGTGGGTGGGGGCAAGGTGGATCGCGGATTGAGTCATTATGCCTGCTCGGAGGAGACCACAGGCTTTGATGCGGGAACGGCTGCCATCGGCTCGTGAAAGGAAACCGACCGGATGATTCAACGTATACAGACGGACAAAGTAGTCGCGGAGCTTACTATACGCTGCACTCATCCTTTCCTCGCTCCTATTCTTCTTCGTCCGCTTCGTCGTCAGCTTCTTCCTATTTCGCTCGGCGACCCCCTTCCAAGCCTTCTCCTTCGATCGTTTCGCAGTCGTTTCAAACCATGCGATGCAATGGGAACGGAGCGTTCGATCGCCGTGCGTCGGTTAGTTCACAGGAGCTCGAGGATCACTTAACTCTGCGGATATTAATCGCAACGATCCTCGACGTTGCAGGAAAAAAGAAATGGACGTTCTTTCAAGCTGCTTCGAAAGCTGTTAAGATGTTAAACATTGTTGGCGCTAATAGGACCCGGGAATCTCTGGTTCTTGTGTTTTCGTGACGCATGGCAGCCTCTGCGAGGATATTGTAGTATATTACGAGCATAAATTCTGTAACAGCCGCGAGGGTACTGATCACACGGTAATATATTTAATTTTGTCTGCAGAGTTAAAATTCGTTCTTCCTGTTCGCGTTAAGCGTAACCGCATAGTTGATTTACGATGTCGTGAAACTAAGTAATTCTCGTGAAAAAAGTCTACGATACCATACGCCGGCCTTTTAGTCCTCGCCGAGCGTACACAAGGGTTCTAATTACGCGATAAAATATTTAATTTCCTCTTTAAGATGGAAGTTTCGACGACAGGGTGACGGTGGCGTCCCTCGATCTCATATTAGCATATTAATTACACTGTATGAGCTTGTATCGTCGTATGATTTACTAACTGGTCGTCTATAACTCTAATAGAACGCGACTGATCCGCCATTGTGCGAGTCTCGTCCCAACGACGATGATACTTCTCCTCTTGGACCAGATCGGCGAATTTTGTGACCATCAGCGACTCCACGAAATTTATCATTTCCTGTCTTTTCGTGAACGTTGATAAAGCGGTCGAACTCGTTACGGGGAAATTTATTAACGCGTTTGGCGAGGTCTCGACGACGCGACGCGACGCGACGTGCGCCGACCGGCCGGAAGGAGGCCGGTTCGTTGGTTTTTCGACGCGTAGGGAATCCGTATTTCTTTTTTCTTTTTTTTTCTTCAAAGCAATTAACGTTCTTTCGCGAAACACGCCGGTGTGTTTGTTAATGAAGAATCGCCGCTATAAAAATCGATCGTCGCCACTTTTCCCAGAAGCCCGATAACATCTCCTCCTCCGTTCGTCCGCCATCACTTCTTTTGCTCCTCCCGTTTCTCCCCGTGAAACAGTAAAAGTTAGCCAACTCGTTACGCGATTGTTAATTAACGGCGTAATCGTGCGGCGATACGTAATGAAAATGTCCGTTCTGTTCATGCCGAAATCGGGTTTTCTTTTTATTGGCCAGACCGCGGCCGCCACCTTTATACGTTTGAAGCACGCACGGCTTTTTCAAAGACTTGCAAATCGCGACGTTAAACCGAACGCACGACAGTTTTAGCGCTGATTTACCGAACGATCACTTACGTCGATCGAATCTCATTCGATTCCGGCTCTTCTCATTTGTCCACGGGGCTGTAAAACTTTGTCGGTTCATCGAGAGGAAGGATAATTTAGAAGCAAATCCGAGCGCCGCCGTCTGCCGTGAATTAATGAATCTATCCGGAGATAGTTTACGATGTTAACAACGCAGCGGGATCTTTTTACATTTCGACAGCTATCCGCCTCGTTCTGTCGTCGTCTTTGCGACACGCGTTTCGCCTTTAACGACAGCAATGCCGGTCGTTACAGTCTGTCGAAACCGAGTTCTGCCATGTTAAGTATCCAGCTAGCTCGAATATTTAATTAACCGCGCCGGGTAACCCTTGCGGCAGATACGGCCTGACACTACTTGAAACTGTGGAATGCGGTAACCACATTAGCCGATCGTAAAATTGACAACGGCGGAGATGAGTTCATTCCAGGAAGACTCGCAAAACCAAGTTAATTACCGCCATCGCGCGGCCATGGCAAAAACAAATACACGAAAGACAATAAACTCCGGCAAGAACCTTAATGGACGAGCTATATACATATCTGTAGAAAATCCACAATCTATGAGACAAGATTGTTCGACGTTGAATCTTAATCAGCGTAATTATGTGCAAAAACTTACAGCGGCAAGTACTATAATAAGCTGACATGGAAATGTTTGCAAGAGAAAAATCTTCTGAATTGCAACAAAGTCCAGTGAAATGGTAATTTATTTCCAAAACGTTCTTAAATTCTTCTGTTTTTACTGTTTAAAATTATACCCATTAATTTTTCGTGACAAGTGCATAAGAGTTTTTTTATGGCTCCGGCACACGCGTTGATCTTACAGTTTGCTCGACGCCGAGTCAAAATGGACCCCGGTTGCGGCTTTTACAGTGCCGCTAACAGCAGAGTCGAGGAAAGGGTTTGGTCGTTTTAAGACGGATCGCGCACAATGCGCATAATATTATGACATCGTGCCGGACCATCGACGAGTTTCGCGCCGGTGCCATTATGGGGCTAAGCCGCCACTGGATTTTTATCGGTGGTCCCCAAAGCCGGTGTAAGCCAAACGAGCTGACAAGTCGACGCCGAGTCGCTAGAGAAAGGAAGATTGAGCGTAGCAGGCGACAAATACAAACGGACGGGAAAAAGGCGCAGGTATATTATGTACATCTTGGGCCCGAAAAATCCTTGCCCGGAGCCACGCGATCGATTACCTGGGCCCCCCCTGGGTCCGGGGACCGTCTCCCGGGATCTTTTGACAAGTCACTTCGCTCGACTCCGGGCAACCTTCTTTCGCGGAATCGGCTCCATCGCTCCCGGCTGATACCAATCTTGCTAACATATTGTCGAGAGCCCACGGGACTCGCCGCGGTGAAATGCATATTTCTGCTGGATCGCGTGTCGCTTCGTTCACGCTCGTTTATTTTCCTCTCGTTTTTTCTTTGTCTTCTTCGACCGGCCACGCCGTGCCACCAGGACAAGTGGAAATGTCCTGCGGCGTCTCGGAATTTATTTACCGTTCCTCTTTCCCCGGTCTTCTCGCTGGCCTGCTCTTATGCAACCGTGTTGGGTCCTTGATCACTTTCCAACATTTCTTTCCGGAAAATCATTCAATAAGTTATCTCCCCTCGCCCAGCCAACTGGACACCAATTTCTATATTTCCCTTAACGGTTCTTTATCGCCTGGTCGAAACGTCCCCTTCAGGTACCCCATTTTCTAAACGCTGTTTTCCATCTATGCGAAATTCTCGGTACAAGTATAATATTCTGATTTTACCAGCAAGTACACGTTTCCTCGGGTGTAAAAGGTTTAGCGATTTTGTTCGGAGGTAATTGAAAACCGGTTCTCCAGGGTCCGACAGATTCATTGCATTATGGATTTTACCCATTTGATATTGATTCTTAGAAAATTGATAAACGAAAGTCAACTTTAATTTGCAATATAAGAGACAGTGGGATAACAATGAATCGCAGGAACCTTTAAACAGTTAGATTCACTAAACAACTGCCAGTTAAAAAATGTACGAGATCTACTGTACGTACCGGTACGTCATTGGGAATGGGCGAAGGGTTAGAAATACCGGCGAATTGCCAGGCGAGTATTAAGATATCGCGAAGCTCGTGGTGGAAAAATGGAGAAGTGCAGCAGGTGTCGCGAGAGGATGATTAATCAGGGGTGGCGGGGCGATGCGCAACGGTACTTAAATATCGCAAAATGAAAAAGGGGACTACGAAACGGCGGAGACGGCGTTCCATGTAAGGAACTCGCACGACATAAATAACCGGCGTACAGTTAGAGGAATCGCGAGTAGAGCGGCCGGGATGCCCCGTGAAAGTACCAAGTTCTCTCTTCAAATTACGTTGCAAATTACGAACCCCCGCTGCTCGCGACGGCGAGACCCCACGCGTGCCTTGATGCATGTAGCGCCGCGCGACTCCCTCGCATTAAGCTGGAGAGAGCTGATGAAGTCTTTCGTACGGAGTCCCTCGGTCGGGTCGTTTTTTCACCCCCTCGTCGCGTTTCTCACCGAGTTGCCAAGCGCAGGCAATCCTCGCCAGCGGAGAAATTCTTTCTCGGCCTCGGTCCGGCACCGCTCGGCTCTTCCCGGCTCGTAACTGACGCGTTCGACCGTGAAGCTGCTTAATCGAAAACAAATGTACGGCTGATTCCCTGCGACTTTGATCGCGGCTTACCTAACGCACGCTCCTTAACCCTTCACGAATCAATTTATCTTGGGAACGCTCGTTCCGAGTCTTCCGTCAACATCCGTTGCGGCAATCTCGGAATCGAGAGGCGCCTTGCCTGTTTCCTCTGGACCGTGGTTAACGCTCTTTCGAATCACCGTTTGGTTTTTAATGGTCCGACTACTGGCAATTGATGGACATTCGCTGGGAACTATACTGTCTGACAGTTCCTTCTGGGACTGTTGTTTTTCCCTTCGATGTTGTCCCTGGAAAAATGTTGTAGAAAGTATTCTCTCGGGTTGGATTTAACCCGACGGATGCTTTAGTCGAAATCGATATTAGAAAGATGGAGGGTTAGAACGTTCGGCGCTGGTCCAAATTGGGCTAGCCAAAGTTTTCTAGTTTTCTGCGCGTTTCTAGTTTCCAACGTTCTCTGTTGGACGAAGACGCGGGCCGTGGACGATAGAAGAGCCGAAAGGCTTTTACCAAGAGCGAAGCGGGACTATCGTGGTAGCGGGCTGGGGACATCGATGCCCGCACAAGACGGGTAGCCGCCGCGCCGGTTCCAGGTCCGTTTTTCCAGCGGCCGGCAATTAAGCCGAATCGGTGGTCGCGGCCTTGCTGTACGCGGAGGAAGGGTGGAGGCAGCGCAACGGGCATGTCAGCGTCGCGTTCATGCCTTTCCGAGCATCGGAATTGAAGAATTTACGAGGCCGGTCCGTCGAGCATTTGCCTTTTCACCGCGCCTCCCTTAACCGTTCCCGAGCTTCCTCGTATCTCCTTTAGCCGGTCCGGGCCTCTCCCTCGCGTTCCCGCCGAATTTCGTTTGGTCAACGTCGAACGAGCATACACCTATCTCTCTCTCTGTTTCTGTCTCTTACTCTCGTTCGCATCTCGTCCATCCATCCATCCGTCCATCGGTTCGTCCCGCAGCCGCGCGGATTCAATGTCCATGCAAAGTAAACGGCGGCCTCGAAACGGCTGTCAATTATCCGTTATATACGGCCCTGGCCCCCGAACCCATTCTTAACGACCCCTTAAACCTGGCCACGGTCCAGCCCCCTCCCCCTTGGGTTCCGGATCGCGCCGAAAACTCTCTCGACGTGGCCACGGGAGGACCTACATCGATCCGACGACGACGAACAGGCCCAGAAGGAGGAGGAGGCCTCGACGACGACGACGACGACGACGACGACGACGAAAACGAGCGACGAACGACGTGGAAAGACGAAATTGAGGAGAAGGAAGACCGGCTGCGAACCGGGCCAGGGTGGAGAGAGCGGTTTCCGGGAATCGTTTGGTATTCCAACGCTACCGCCACTCGCGGCACCTTCCTCCTTCAAACCGTGGACAGATTCCTTCACGGTCGCCGCAGAGAGGCCACCGATACACGGGGACCGGGGACACCGCCTCTATAGCCGCGCCGCGAACTGTGTCAGAATTGCAAATGGACAGCGAGCCCGGCACCCGGGACGGAACGACACGGCCGGAGGAGGAACACCGCTCTCTCGCCCGTCCCGGGGAAACAGGGCGCGAATTCCTGCCTGTAATCCTCCAAGATGGATTCGTGCCGGCCGCGAGGAATTCGAGGCGGGAACTGTTTCGGGAAAGAATCGGTGGGAAAAGAGCCACCGATTCTGCCAAGCGGACGCGCCGCGCGGCCCTTTGTCCTAGAAAACCAGACCACTTCCTGTCCCCCGAGCGTTATTTCGTGCGGGCGAGAGGGAACCGTCCCTCCGGTCGGAATGTAGATCGAAACACTTTGATCAAACTGTTGGGCTGCTTGAAGAAATGTCTTTGTTGTGAATTCGCTGGCTACCGTCCGCCATCATCCTCCCGGGGAATGCGATCGTTCGGATGGTAGAGGGAACATATTTTTTAACGGGACGAGAAGGCGCCGATATATTATCGTTCGTTACCGCGCGAATTCGGCAGCGGATGGCATTTCGTACGAAGCATAACTCGGAATTAAGAATAATTTCCGGGCGATCGTACGCGGACCTAACGAATCTTTTAACTGGTCCGACCGCTCGAGCTAACGTGGAACGACTGAGTCCGCGAAGAGAATGTCGGGAGTTAACCGGTACGAGGCATCATCCCCTCGCTCGTAAACGCCAACGCCTCGTAATTATAACGATACGTTCCGTTCGAACGTAACGAGCAGACCGGGACGAGATTGGCGAGTCGTGGCTCGCAAGGTTTACCACTCTCGAGCGGCTCGTTACGATGATCTCGTAGAATCGCAAATCAATCAACCCCGCCCCGGTCTTTTCAACGGGTTTGACGCGCGACCTGCGATCCTGGCCTAGTCATTTTCGAATTATCCGCGTGCTTTCGAATTGTCGTCACTCACCGATTGGGACTCGTAGACTTCGAACCGCTTGGTGGGCAACTGGTCCGACGTCCGTTGGCGTGAGATTGCGGTTAGGCGTCTGGGTGGTGTCGATTCTCTTTGTTCTTCAGGCTCAGATCGTTGCACGATCGATCCTGACGCGGCATACGTATCGCTGGGATACTCGAATTTCCACGGAAAATCGCACCGATCTACCGGTTGCACACTGCAAATTTTCTGACGGAGCGAACGTGAACCGAGATTCGCGTGAAAATGGCCGACGATGCGCGACTGTTCCATCTTGCGGTCACAGCATTGTGCATACGTGGCGTTAAAAATGAAACAATGCTGAATATTTGGGTGTAAAATTATTTATCTAAATGAAAATTGAAGATAGGATAAGGGTCAGCGTTTTATTTACTCTTTAAAACATTTGCATCCTAAAATCGGACATTTCGTGTGTGGCAACCTAGTACATTCTTGCGACACAGTTGCCTGTTAAAGAAATTCATTTAAAATTGGTGATAATTGGTGTCATTGCCGTTAAAGAATATATCTGCAAATATATGTGGCAACAGTCCCAATTCTCAGAGAAGGTTCTCAGAAAAAATATTTCGGAGGGTTCGTTCATCTCCCGCTCGGCAGGCTGTGTGCGTAAGAAAAAGATCGATACTCGTGATACTGGCTCGAGGATTGAGAGGTTCTCTCGCTAAAAATTGGTAGGATGACTGGAGGCTTTCCGCGTAATTTCTCGGGGATTTTTCCGTCGTCCCAGGTGGCTGGTCCGCTTTTTCATCCGTTCGCGATTGAAAGGGGCCGAAGCGTGTAAGGCCTGGTGATTCGTCGAAGGCGCGTCGTCGCGCGGATAATGGCTTATTAACAAAGCGTTGGCCAGCCGCGCGAGGAAGTGACAGAGCGGTCAGGGATCGTGGGGAACGAAAAAAGAAGGGTGACGAGACAAGGATGATGTTGGCCAGCGAGCCAGAAAGTGAGAAGGAAAGAGGATCGAGTCCTGACGCCAGGAGTCCAGTCACGGGTTTCATCGACGGCTTCGAGAGACGGAGAGGGAGAGAGAAAGAGAAAGAGAGAGAGTGAGAGTAGGGTCCTGGCGCACAACGGAGCTTTAATTACGCCGATATCACGGTAATTAAGCCGATCAATGCGTGCCATTGTGCGGCGACCGCGGGGCCCCATCGGCTCTTAAGGCCCATCCATAATCACGGTCGAGGACCCCCTTCGTTCGACACAAAAGCACCCCGTCTCGCGGGACACCAGGATATGCGGTGCCTGCGCCCGGGGATCTTTACGAGTGACTTCTTTTTTGCGGGGAAACCACGACAATGGCCGGGCAAAAATTGACGCGTTCCGGTGCGCGCGATTCGATTCGTTTAATTGAGACACCGGCCGATGTGCTATTTTTGCGCGCGGGCCCCGTCGGAATGTCTGCAAGGGTGGGAATCAGGAAGTCATCAAAGTTACATTCATGCTCGGATTGCGCCCGAGAGTCCCGACGAATTCAGCATTGTCCGCGTTGATGCTCGCATAAAACTCGCCTCGACAGCCCATAGGTGATTTAACGTTTAATGTACATTTAAATACACGGTTCCGACGGGATCCTTAATCTCCGAACGCGCACCGAGTCATTTTTTACCCGTACCGAGACTTCTCTTTGTACGTGTTGCACCGTCGAGATTGGCATCGAGCGATTGTCTTCGCGCGTTGTCGAAGACGTTATCGAAAAAGAGCGCAGAAGCGGCCTAACCTCGAGGCATAGTGTACTATAGCGCGCCGCGGTTCGACAATCGAAGCGTCCGGTGCAAAAGTTCAGAATGTTCCCACATGGGTCGCTTTCTTATTGCCGGGATCCGGAATCAATTATCCCGCGCGCCTTTCGCGAAGGACAAATTGTAATCGCGAACGGGTGCAATCATCGAACATTTCTGCAATTTAGGGGACATCGAGTGTGAAATTCGTAGCTCAAGGCACGGCTGATCTCGTGTCCGATCGTCGTTCCCCGGGGTAATTGCAGCCCGATCGGAGCGCAATACCAAAAATTCACCGAAAATCGCCTCCCCCCGGAGCGTTTCCGCTTCAGGGAGGTTTGCGAGCCCATACACGACAATGCTGCGCTAATCGAACGGTAGAACTTTATAATTTTCCGCACGATATCTTCCCGTAATACGGCTCGGTTATCAATTACCTTATTAAATCCTCCAGGCTCTGGACCCTTTCTCGTAGCCCAGATTCGAGTCCTTCGAGCCCCCGGGAAAATATCTTTCCTGCACTCGCATATTCGCGCAATTAACCACGCACGAAATACTATGCATTCCTGAACCGTTGCATCGAATTGTTACAAGCATTTGTTTCGTTGCCTCACCCTCCTCGTTAAAATATCTTTCTGAATGCAACATTTCTCGAATGCGTCTCGGCAACAGCGTCAGCGGAGCACAAAGAGTCGGAGCTACAAAAAAGGACAATATTTTAATCACCGCGTAGAACTTGAGAAATCCATGAGAGGGGTCCAGAGAGCATTCCACAGGTGCATCATCCGACTCCGAATCTGGATAGCCCTGTGCACCGAGGAGAATATTTTCGAAACTGCTCGGTCATTGTTCCATTGTGCCCTGTGTCCCAATTACAAGAAACGCTGTCAAGGTCGCGTCTCATCGACCCAAGAAGTTATTCAGCCTCGGATCGCTCGACGAACGCTTGGTCACTGTTTATCGAGGTTCATCCGGCGGGTAAAACTTCCGTGGTCGCGAGAGAGAGAGAAGACGATACCGAGGAACGGTACGGCGGTGGGGGTGGATGATTTGTTTGCGGCCGCCCTCAGCGTTCTCTCTGTTTGTAGTAGGAGTTAGGCCAACGAAACCCGGTCTCCCCGCAAAGCGTCGCTTCGGGGAACGAAATAACTCGAACGGCACCGCTTTTTACTTTTTTTCTACCGCCGCTGTTTGCGCCGGCGTTTCACGAAACATGAGCGGAAGAGGATCATCATCAGGC
>CM052137.1:5594208-5637215 GCA_028454255.1 Halictus ligatus
TAACGATGTAGATTGGAAGCGTTCGAATACTTTCGTGAGCTACTGTACACACATATATACTTGTAACTGTAAGCTATCGATAAGGTAGAGATCAATGTAATACCTGTCTAACGACATCTGTACAATTACAAAACACAATACTGACAGTATTATATTAAGGTCCTAGTCAGTCGCTCTCTAGGACCTTCCTACCATAAACACACAAGAAAGTAAGACTACGTTATTATATATTCACAGCCACAGCCATATACCTAATTATAACACGATCAATCTCTGAATGTACCGTGCTGTTATATAAGGTGGGGTCTAGATATTTTGGACCTGAGCTTATGTTGGCAACGTCTTGAGAAAGAAAAGTACCTGCGGTGTTCTGCTCTGCTTTTAGTAAAGATGAGAATTTGTGCAAAACAACACAAGAATCGAGCGCGAAAATTCTCTGGGAGCTGCGCGGCGTGAAATATGTGAACGTGGCATCGGTTGGCGTATAATACGGCTCATTATAAGATAAAAATGTGCACGTTTCAGGTGACGGTGGTTAGCACGAGCACGCCAAGCACCAACACGGTCGATCCCAGCGTTAACGACATGGACTGGTTCGCCGGGGTAGCCGAGGAGGAATTGCTGTATTACACGGGCGTCGGTAACGACGTCGATTCCCTTTGGGCTGTGATAGGAAGCTTCGTGCCGCCGCCTCCTAGACCACCTTATTTACCGGAGGAGGGTGTCACCACCGACGGACTCACCACCTGTGATTTGTGTTCGTGGGCGTGGAGGAACGACAGGCATTCCTTTTCCCTCGACGGCACTCTCGGTAAGTGTTCGCTACCGTAACTTCCTGCTTTCGACGCGGGCCGACTCCTCCGCGTTCAATCCCGACGTTTGTCACCCGCAATCGCCGACCGCACTCGAGCAATTCCCACCTAATCGCGAGTACCGCGGTCCTAAACTTATTCGAGTTGTCTTTGAAGTTGAACGAATCCTGAAAACAGTACTCGGAACGATATATCGAAGAGGAATTTAAAAATGACTGAGGTGTTGTTGATTCAGGAAATTCCAGCACTCTCTTAAGAGCGTAATATTGTTGTTAATCGAGGATGGTGGACAACGGCGGCGAGGCGAACTCGGCGCTTCGAGCTTCCGAATAGAGTAAACACAGCTTTCAAGTTATCCGAAAAACCGGGTTACACAAAGGAAACAAATCAGCGTCTGTCCAAACGGAATTAAGAGCGTTTGTGGAAAGTATTTTCTTTTCGTCGCCGGGCCGAGCGTCCCACAAGTCTTCTTGATTCTTGTCAGCACTTGAGCGGATCTCGGGAGAAGGGTTGAGAGAAACTGTAGCCGTTAGGCGACGTTCGTTGCCGCGTGATTCCTTCTGTACATACGCCGGCGGTTGTTTGCGCCCTGTTTGCTCGTCAAACAGCTTTCCTGGTCTAGTGGATCCTCCAGAGGAGTGGGACTTTTCATCGTCGGTTAGAGACGCCCGGGCCCCCGGTAATCGTCCGGATGACTCGTGAAATATTTCTCGCGCGAACGAGCGAGCGAACGAGCACGCCTGCGCGTGTGTGTGTTTTCGAAATTTCTCGCGGTTGATTGCGGCCTAATCCACGCCTGCCGGGGCGAGCTTTCGCGACGGTTTATTACACGATGTAACGATGTACAACAACTGGAGAAAATGATGCCTATTATCGGGGCCCGGCTGCGCCCCGACTCCGGTACGCCTCCTCTCTCGCTTCTTCTCTCTTTTTACACGCGAAAAAGGGGTTAGCGATTTCATTACAACGAGAGTCTCTCCTCTCTCTCTCTTTCTCTTTCTTTTTTGCTCTCGGGGTCGATGGTTAGGCAGCTGTGGATACGGTCGCGCCACGTTTGCCAACCGGGACGGCTATTAGATGGGTGGGGGCGGACGAGGCGAGCTTCCCCATTAGCTTGCCCACGAGCCGGCCCCATTAGCTTTCGATGACGACCAATAGAACGTCGTGATTAGGATCCCGAAAGCAAACACCACCGTCGTGCCAAGCGAAAACTCGACGGTCGCAAACGAGTCCTACCAAACGATCGATCAATCCTCCGTTGGATCCGCTATCTCGCAGCTACATAGTTTCGAGGAGGAACAGAGCCGGATAACATTCCCCGGACGATGGATTTCGTCGCGTGGTACATTAACGTCGTGTTCCACGAAGCTGTTGACGATGTCATAATCGATACCGCCCGGAGACCGGTGCTCGATACGCGAAAAAACAAAAAGAGACGAACGAAGGTGTGTGAGCGCGCGCCCGTGTGTGCCCGTACACCGTCTTTCAACGTGGCCGGTCCTCCAGGTCGAAGGTCATCGGCTCTGGCCTCACCATGGGAGGCCCGAGCCCCGTGTCTGTAAAACTCCTCTCCTCCCCTCCGTCTGTCTCGGCCCTCTCGCCCTGTCCTTCATTCGATTCGCGCTAATTCTCGTGACGGACAAATTAAGACAGATAATTCAAGGGCTCGCCCTCGGTGCGGCCCGACCTCCACATCCGGTACGCACGATTCGACCAATCGGAGCGTTCGACCACTCCTCCGGTTCTCCAATCAACTATCCTGCTTTAATTTTCTTTTTTTTTTGTTCACTGGAAATCTCACACGAGATTTTTTAATACATATCACATTACCAGACCATCTTTATGCCTAGTAAAAGTTATTTCCATTCGTTGTGACAAACAGGGACCAAGTAGAAATTTTTTTCATTTGTCACAAATGTTTAACAGCCGCGGTTTAAAACCATCAATGTTATGGCAAAGAGGAGTACGTGCAAATTGAAGCAGTACCGAGGACCGGATGGTTAATGGGCACCATAAGAACGGCGGAATTACACGGTGGTTATTCTAGACTATTAATTCGTCTATCAACGGTCTGATTGCAAAAAGTACCAAACGTTGATAGACGAATCGGGAAGAGTCGATGAGCAAGAACTCGAAGGAAGAGGAAAGAAGACTGGAGGAAGATAAGAGCTAAATTGCTAGGGTTGCCGTCTTATGCAACCTGATCAGGACTGTCGAGTATTGCGTAAAATGGCCGCTTTAATGGTACCCGGGAAACCATCCGTTTAAAAGTGTTTATTTAAAAGCAAATACCGGACCGGTGATAACAGGACGTGAATAACTGTGTACCGTGGGCCGAGTTGATCTTTAGACTGTCAAGATATTTGAAGATTGATACTAATGAGTAATGGTTAGTCGGCTATAAAGCCTGCCAGCCCGTGAAACCAGTTACGCTGACGAATTGCTAACTGCGTACTTCGATAGTGATTAATTATCTAATCGTAAATTAAAATTCAATCTCCCGAGACCTCTTGGACGGCGAAAAATTTATACGACTTTTGCGTATAAAATCTCCGAACATATAAATGTTTAACATACTCGACCGATAACGCGAATTCCGTGGAAGTGATTCTCGCGTCTTCTGGAACCGCTACAATATGCTATCATCTCTTTCTTTTCGCATACTTTCCGGTAAAGACTCGGCGAATTTTTTAACCTTTAAGGACGACACCTGGACGTCGACTTCTTTCGTTGGATCTTTTTCTCACCTAAAATCCTGTCTTAGAACAAAAGAAAAATTGTATCGAAGCTCGAGCGACTGTTTCCCATAAATGGGGGACTGTAGTTCGTTCTAGCTTAGAATTTGCATACACTTCCACGGTCTGCCGATCGCCAGCCGATTCGATCGCGCAGTTTCGACGAGCGCGAGGGTCGGCAAGCCATTGCGGCTCGAACGAAATCGAACCGCGACGGGACGAAAGCGCTGGCAGAGGCCGAGCTCGACATCCGGTCGAAGGAATTCGGCCAATCAGAACGTCGGTTCTCCCCTGACGGAACGAGGTTCACACGTACGCGGGGGCACACGTGGGTTTCCGCTACGTGGCAGGGTGCCCCACCTCTGCTCGGGCCCCCCGTTCCTCTCTTCGCTCGTCCTCCGCCTTGTTTCAGCCCCTGCGGGCCCCATCGGCACAGGCACGCATTATCGCCATTACCATGAATTCCAGCAGTTATTACGCCTCTGTTGCGCCGCCACGAAAATGGCGGCCGGGCGCATTCTACCGTGCAACGAGGAGGGCTCACGACCCCCGCCCTCTTTTTCCTCCTGGCGCCCATACGCCGTTGAATATCCGCTCCGAGCCGCAATTAACCATGGAACCGACAACTCCTAAAAACTCTCCAACCGTCGGGACACCGGGAACAAACAAACATCGGCGTGCTTCCTGCATTAACCATCCGAAGCGCGCGGAACAGGCTAGACGCTCGATAATGTTGCACGAAACTCGTTACGGCAGATTGCTCGATATTACCGATTACACACGGCGTCTCGGGACGGCTGGCACAGGCGGACATTAAGCGAGTCTATTTGCAAAAATACGCGGCAAAAAACGATTAACATTTTCTAGGTTGATCCATTCCTTTTTTGAAAAGACCAGCTTTAAAGTAGAATCAGAAGAGAGGAAGGCACTTAATATTTATCTGGACGAAACTCGCAAATTTCCCGTGGCAGTCGGAGGGTCAAAATCGATCCCGTCGTCGGTCGCGATCGTGTTCGGCGCCGCACGTAGACGCGTCATTCCAGGAAGAGCGTCGGGATGGGACCGGGGAGGGCGTGCGATGAACAAAATTGAAATTTATTTCCAGCGAATCGAACGGTCCTCCCGCGAGCGCGTGATGGATGACCGGTAATAAGCTACGCGGCCGTGTTCGATACTGTTATTAAAGCGATAAATCACGGGGGCGAGGGCGTAGTGGGAGGGATCGCGGGACGCGTTTCGTGTGCCGATACGATCGCCGGTTGATTCGCGGCAGAGACGCCATTGTCTCGCCGAAACCGCGGCAATTACGCCGCGAATCGCGCGGATAAACGGCGAATTGCGGAACGGGTCTTGACGGGGGGAGAGGTCGAGGGGATAGCGGGGAGGATCGTGGCTCCTTAAAGAAGGCTCGCGATGGGGTAATCATCGCGTCACTTCGTATCTTCAGCGACGTAATAATTACGCGATCGCGCCTCCGTCTCTCGAGCGAGCGGTTCCCGGACGTCCGAGGAGGCGGAAAGCCGAGGAACGGAACGGAACGGAACGGAAGGGGCAGAGAGAACTTAATTCGAGCTCTCGAGAGCTCTCTCCTCGAGCCCGGCAAGCTCGCAGGAATCGTCGTCCACGACGACGACGACAACAACTGCCTCCACTCGCTCCTGTCCGCTCGAGAGGCTCGCGCGAGTACCGCTCGCTGCGACAAAAACCGCGGCCGCGCTCGACCGACGACTTTTTAGACTCTCCTCGAGCCCCGGAGGCGTTCATGAGGGAATATTTCGAGGATCTTTTGTCGCCCGTGAAGAGATACTTGCGGAAGCGTGTAATCGCCGCGAGGAAGAACTCGGTCGAGTTTATCATTCACCTTATCGCGTGAGATTTCGGCCGAGACCTCGATCCTGGCACAGCGCTGATGTTTATGGAAATTGACTTTTTAACGATAGCTGCATACAATGCTTAGCAGTCGAGAATAAACTTGTCGGCCGCAGGATATGTAAAGTACTTCTGACTTATGCAAATTCAGGACTGTATCTTTCGATCTGTAGGAATCGAGATTAAAATTGCCTATTTACCGTTTTCGGCATTTCGTTATGCTCGTACTAATTGGACTGCGATACTTATGCAGATTCGTTTAATATTTATTAGCGGGATTGCTGACGTAGGCCGTAGATTTACGTTTACGACTACCAATAACTTCTCCGATAATTCTTTTTGTCGATCGTTACGAGCTGCAAATATTCACGGTTTATGTGAACGGTTAAGTGTGTTGGACTTTATAGATAGTCCATTTCCTATCGTCATGTAAATCCGGTTGTTGCGCAAGCTCAGGGTTTCAATTAACCCGACACTCGTTCCGGAGAAATGAGGCATAAGAGTCGGTATTATACCTTTAGAGGAGTTACGCCCATAATATATTGTACGACGAAGGATAAGTACGGTTATCAAAGTGCATAAAGGACGGTTCGCGCAGCTTCGGGAACCACGGTGGATTGTAGACCAAGGATGCGCTCGTGGACTACATGCTCGTAATTAGTTGGAGGAAGAGATCGAGCCAGGAACACCAATTCAGAGCACCGTAAGGGGCCTGGCCGCGTGTGTCATTTTCCCGGGTGCTTCGTAATCACGTTAATACGTCCCAGTTTAACGGAACAACGTAATCGCACGTAGACCGCCGGTTCCTGTAATCAGTACGGGATACCAGCGGAATAAGCAGCGCGCAGGATGCTAAGTAGACAGAATCAGCTCGAGGCGGCGCATTTCCTGTCGGGATCGCCATTATTTTTGTTACCTTTGACGGACAGCTACGCAGCAGACGTCCGAGCGACGAAATTACGCGTGATACTCGAGCCCGCATCGACTTGTAAAATTGATAAAAGACGGTAGAGGGACAATGTCTTACAACGCGGATCTTCCCTCGAGTTAATTAACCGTCCGTCTCGGGAGTAACGTTAGACTCGCGTCGAACTAGGAAAATACCATTCTAATGAAGTCTCTCATCTGATACTCGTTAAAAGATACGAAAGTCGATCTATGCATCTCGTTCTCGGGCAGAGCAAGAAGCCCGGTCAAATTACACACGCGTTGCGCGGCTACGCACCAACCCGTTCGCATCTGAAATTACCGTTCGTAAGAAACTGAAAACATAAATGCAATAATTCCGGACGTATCTTTTTTCCTCGTGACCGCGGCGAATGACCACGAACGGAGACGGTGGAAGAGAATCGAAGGGGAGAAGAGGCGGGACAACGAAAGACAAGAAACCGGCGCAGCAGCGTCCCTCTGTAGATCGGCGTCGCCACGTGAGGCGCCGTTTCAAACGCGGCGACTCGCCACGCTAATCACGCGATGCCGCTCGAAACGAACCGAGAGGGAGAGACTGCCAATTAGAACGCAACGCTCGCGCTCGCGCACTCGCGGCCCCGTTGATTGTAATACAACGTTGGATTACCTGTCGTGCGCGGCGATGATGGAAGCCGGGGCCCCTCTCGCGCAGAAACACCGCCGCACGGACAACTTCATCCCCTTCGCAGCGAGTGGCATTTATCGGTTCGGGAACAGGCCGCGCCGCTTTGTCGTTTAATCGGCCGCTCGTTAGGATATCCTTGCGCTCCGAAAACCGGGGCCCATCCTCTCCTGAGTCATCCTTTTAATTCGCGTTACGTGCCCGCGGCTACGTATATTCGGATTGGCCCGATCTTATCGCGGCGTACGCGTATACGCCCGGATACCGGCCACGTAACGAGGGCCTCTTCTTCGCCAACCCCCTTCCCCGACAGCCCCCCACCCCTTCATCGGGGCCCGCGGTGCCCTGGACTTCCTAAAGTCACCAAAAGCTTCGGCACCCGACACCGTTTATTGGTTTATTTATATGGCCGCTAGATTAATGGGGCCCTTCCGTGCGACGACAGTGACTTTTCAGAATTTCTTTCTAGAAATTAGATTTTAAATCGATTTACATTATACTATAAATGTTCAGCTCCACGAGCTTACGAAAATAGAAAAATTGTTCTTGTTGCGGAGGCCCTTACAGGTCGAAGCGAATTATACGGGTGTACCGAAAAGATTTGCCCAAGTAATTGATCCGGGGATCTAATCGGAGGATCCATCTTCCTCGGTGTTCGTTTTGCCGGGTGCAGCAAGGATGTCGCATGCTCGCCGTTTCGAAAAAGGAGCAAGCAGGTTCGCGCCCGGGCGAAGTGCGAGCTCCGGAAGGATGCAAACGAGAGCGGGCGTTTCGTGCGACCGAAAAATTTTTCGAGAACCCTTCCCGGGGCCCGCAGAGCTTTTATACGCTCCCGAGCCGCGTACTTTTAATCTCGGAGTCGATCTCGCCCACGTAGATTTATTGGCAGCGGTTCTTGCGCGCTGCAGGGCTACCGTTGCGCGCCTGTGTGCGCGCGTCCCTTTGATTGCGTGCACCCCGATTCGTTACGTATTCTCGTATTTATCGGCCGCTCGCGGCTAATCCACGCCGCGCCGAGGAATTGTTTTCGGCCGAAGAATGCGAATATATTCTCCGTCCCTTAAAAGCGGATATTTAAGGACGGCGACGCGGAATTTAATTAATAGAAGCCCGAACAATAGAGACGGGTCCCGTAGAGCATCGCTGCGCCTCGCTGAAATTGCTTTCTTCGGTAACGAACCACTTAAATTTTAATTCTGATTTAATATAAAACAAGTTGTCACCTGAAGGACAGATCCGTAATCCTTTCCCACGAGAAACCTCTTCATCGGGGAACCCAGTCAAATTAATTTGCATCCAGAATTGGCGAAGAACACGTACAAGACTCGAGCCTTCTAGGAGTGTGTATTAATTAAATTCGTAATGTAGCACACGCTGAATCATACACGAAAAACCGCATGACAGAGAGACGGTGTGGGAAGGAATTGCGAAACAGACGGAGATCCTAACGGCACCGATTGCCGGACGATTAATTAACCGGCGGGACGAGTTAATAATATGCAAATAAACGGCTCTCGGATAAAACGCGTGAATCATTAATCCGCAGCGAGGAGTGACCGGTATAATAGCGCCGTTTAGCATTCGATACGAAACACCGAGATCGGCAAACGGCGCGCTGCGCTGCCCGTATCTATTAGCTCGCGAGCGGAACGGTTTCGCAAGCGTCGTTCCTCGTCGCGCCCGAGAGTCTAGCGATGATTGGAACGGAATTAATTACTATCTTGCCGCGGGGCTATCGTGTTGACAGTGCTCGCCGAACGAATTACCCGGCGCATAAATTACGGGCAGCGTAACTTCATAACGAACTGTGTAAATCATCGGCGAGGTGTTACTATAAATTAAATCGCACGATAATTGGGGCTTCGCGATTAGAGAAACTGGCTCGCGCGAACGCACGCTATTTTCCAGTCTCCGCTCCATTTACGCCCCGATCACGCCGCGATTTTAATTAGACGCGGCCGAAAGATATGTTTCAACTCCCTGACCGGATTGTCTCGACGCCTCCGCGAACTATTTCAGTTTCTCTCCTTGTAGTCTGCGGAAGTTTATGCAAATTTACGATTTCACGAAGACGTAGCATTCAGGAGAGATTGTATATAAAGCGAAATCGCTAGGAGTAGAGGCCAGAGAAAAATGCTTCACAACATTCGCAGGATAAAATCGGGAATTATCGTGCTCGAAATACAGTGAACAGATGCGAAACATAGACTTTGTATCGCTATCGAGCATGTGTCCGGGAAAGGCGATCGAAACAGACGTTTCTCCGCGTTATGCCCGATCGACTTAATTCTAGGCTGTCAATGGATGTTCTCCGGCGACAACGATACTCCCGAAAGGCAGGTGTATCCTCATTTCGGCGTCCCAACCCATTCCCGACGATAGCGCGGGACACTTAAAGTTCTCACGAAGGCTCGCACTTAACAAGCTCTCACCGGGCTGGGAGTTAGAGGCCGGGGGCTACGTTGATGCAGCGACCTACGCGATTTCTCCGCGGTATTTCGGGTAATTAAGATTACAAGCCGCGCCGATTATTCGGAGACAGACTGTCGCGTGTGTCCCATCGTCCGTCCGACGGGACACGGCCGTCCCCGACGGCGTCCGGCTTATCTCCGCCACTTACCGAACTATGCCCAAAGTTAGGCCCCTTATCTCGGTAACACGGGCCAGTCCACCGGGGTTCCGGCAACATCCGCGTTCCACCGTTTCTTTCTCCCTTTTTCGCCGGCACCACCGACACACCACCGGTCGTTTAGGAATTCTTGTAGCCCTCGGGATGACCGGCGTGGAAGCAGCCTCCGTTATTTATCCCACCGTTTTTTCCCTTATCTTGTTTCACGCGGCGGCCGTGATCGCCCGCAACAGAAAAGAGTTGTTAACAGCCCCGCGTGTATCGCTACATTAGAACCGATAGAAATACCACCGAGCGACGTTGACTCATTTCCAGTATCCAGGATGTTTCTTTGCGTGTGTGTGTGTCTGTGTGTGTGTGTGTGTGGGTACGCGCCGATCATCCCCGCGACTCGTTAGCTAAAAGCCACCGGCCACGACGCGCCATTTATTCCTCCGCCATCCGGCCACCCAGGCAACTTTTTCTCGTGACTCGTTTTCCTCAACTCCTCGTCCTTATGACACTGCAGGGGGGAGAGTAATCGGCCCCGACCCGGTAGGCACATGCCCCGACTGATTGAGCCGTTCAGTTTGCCGGAGGATCCCCACCCCGTCGCGTCGGGCTGATACTCCAAATGGCTGATCCCTGGAACTCTGTAGATACCGCTCGAATAAGACATAAACCCTCGGAAAGACTGCGTTACTTTGAAGTTGGAACACTCTTCCCTCGTAGTGCCCCATTAGCCGCTAAAGCGACTTCATGCTTCCAGTAGGTTGACTACGAACACCTATGAATTTGTAGAACAGAGCCCCTAAGTGGATCGGAAAATTTCAGTTGGACGATGACGCGCGTTGAAATCTCCCGGCGATACCCGCGACGCCGCGCGTTGAAGTCTCCGGCCCGAACGCATCGAAATCACTCGAACAACGATCGATTGCTGCGATAACATCTAACCTTTCTCGCGCGCGATTGCGCAACCTGTTCCTTTCATCTTCAATAATTATACAAATGTACCGTGAACCTTCACACGTTCGAAATTATTGTTCACCCACTGCTGAGGGATCTTTCGAAATGTCCTTAGTCATGGACCGCAGACTTTCAAAAATTATGAAACAATCGCCGGGTGACACAGTTCTCAACTTACCTTCAACTATTATATTTGTTCATAATACAGTTGCTTCGATCGAACATTTCAGGCAAAATAATTGTTATGCAAACGAAAAATTGTCTGTACTAATTGCAGGACACATATATGAGACTGCATAGATTTTCTTACCAATTTTGGCAAGTTGAAAATAGTGGTATAGCTTTACATTTTTTGAACATTTCAGTCTAGTCTAGTTCAGTTTTAGTCGCAAACGCACAAAAGCCGCAGTAATAAGTTTTAGAGATTTTTTGAGTTGACTGTTCGGCAGTCAACGCAGACATGGATAAACATAAAAATCGTCGGTTTTCAAGAAAGTTCTGATCACCGTGACTGCAATTCGCCGGGTACAGAGGAACGAGCGAGGACGTGGAAGCCGATTTTCTGGCGAGCGCCGACTTCTCGAGCGTTTTTAAAACCGCTTGTTGAACAAACCAAAGCGTCTTTCACGGTTCTCCTCGCTACAAGACACGAGTGACGCGCGTGATCGGCACTCGAAAGAGCATAGACACCGAGGCAATAGAGCCATCAAGCCATAATTGCTCCTTGAACCGTCGAAGTCGCTACAAGCGTCCCGAGTGCCGCGTCGAGGTACAATGCCCGCTTTGTTTCCATTCCGGCCTCTTTTCGACTATTGCTGATTACTCCGGTGGCCCTTGAACGTACTCGAGCGTACATCGACGCGGCGAACCGTCGGCCGTCTCTCTCCCTCTCTCTCTCTTTCTCTCTTCTTCTGGCAGAGGATAAGGGGAACCTATCCAGTCGGTTCTATTCTTACACTTTTCGCCGCAGCTCGCCGGGCACGAGGAACCTGACGTTGACGTGTACCAAGCGGCTTCGCGCGGGTTCTCGCCAGCGCCGGTTCGCGTATGGTTGACGTAGAGTATGAATGATTCCGTTAACTGGACGTCACCAGTGACAGCTCACTGGTTATTTCTCAGGAAACGCTGGAGGGTGCTTCGAGTGAAGGCTGGCTTCCTTGAGAATTCGGGGCTCCTCGGAGAAAATGAACTCGCGCATTGTGAACCGTTCACCTTTCTAAATTAAGCATTCAGACTCATCGAGGGTTACTTCATCCTGTGAAACATTCCCCTCAACCTTTACCCTGGACATACCTCAAACCCTCATTTTCACTAAAACGCTCCGAAGAACTGAACACGCTATTCTAAAAATTTATTATACCCCTCACGGCCGAAAATTCGCTCATTTTTTAGATCAAGTCGAATCCTTTATTCCTCTGCGATCGCGTTGCAATTTTATTGCTTAAGTTGGAAGAGGATCTTCTGTACAACCATTCTTGAGAGCGTATGAGAGTTGAGGCTAGCGATAAACAAGAACACGTATGATTAGAGGTACTTTGACGTAACGCAATGAAATTTTTCGATCGCCAGGAATATTTTGCGAACCTGTTTGGACGTCTGAAAAACTGACGCGCTTCCTCGCGATGATCGAGATCCATGTTCACCGGGATCGGATCTCGCGTTGGTTTATCGATCGATGCGATCGCGGTGCCGTTCGATAACCGATCGAGTAAATGTGACAACCGTGATACCGGCGGCCGAGGCGGGACATAGAACCGCGAAGATCGGCCCGATAAATACACACCGGTTCGCAGAGAGAGAGAGAGGAAGAGAGATATGATTTCATTCGGACGATCTCGGATCATTTCGAACGATCCACCGGGTCCTTAACCTCTTCGTTAGGCGCGCGGCATACGGCTCGCACTGAAAAGCTATCCCGATAGCGCTACATGGTCGCGCCGCGGCCGTTAATGCACGCTTCCCCACAAATAGGGCTCTGACGCATCGCTCTAATGCGGGTAATTTATCGTGGCTGCAGAACTTATTGTACGGTATCGCGTAGAAAGGCTTTCTTGATGCGCGCAGTGCGCTGGACCGTGCACGATGCCCGCCGTTCCTCGTCGCTTCAAAGACCGCTGCGCAATCTACAGCGGGCCGCGATCACTTCAGAAGGAAATCAGCGGCGATCCCACTGTTCGTAGAAACTGCAATTAGTAACAACCCTGATATCTAGATCCCTCCTGCGCCGGATCCTTTATGCATCTGTGGCGTACGAAACTTTTCAGCAAACAACAAAACCCGAGGCTCGATGGAATTCAACCCTCAACCGCTCCGACGGAATCTCGCGATTCTCTTCACGCCATCGAAAATTTCATAGCTTTCGCACCGTAATCTAGCTCATTTCAGAGTGAATCAATCGATAGGCAGTGCTCTTCATTTTGTGACCGGTGACCCCGGTCTTTGCCTGCCAGTAACTGCATAAAGTACAGTTTTATTAATCCAGATATCGTGTTAAATTTTCCGAAAATTATCGAAAGATTTAGTCACTTCTGCGCCAGCTTCGAACGCCTGAAGTTACCGAGCCGCGAAGAGAAGCGCAACGTCGTCGTTGACTATGAAGTAGGTTTATCGAGTACGCGGGGAGCATAAGCTCTCGAAGTTTTGAAGATTGATGCTTTCGTCCCCCGCATGTTCACAGAGAGACACGCGTAGAAGTCAGTCGACCGTTTCACCGTCAATTCGGCCGTCTTTCTGGCCACACCTTCGCAGACAGAGAGTCAGAACGAGAAAGAGATCGAATGGAAGCAGCGGCCGGTACAGATGGGATGACGGATAAATCGATCGATCGATCGATCGTTCCTCCCGTGATGGATCTGTTCCCGGCCCGTTCCTTTATTCTACCCCCTGCTCCACTCCGGACGCATCCGCGGCGTACACCTTACACATATTTTCAATCACGATCTACGATCCGGAGCTGTATGGCTTTATCTCGATTATAGTTTCGAGATGGCAATTGAGGCGGCCGTAAAAGCAATATAATTCCATCGCCGACCGTCCGCTCGGTGTATAATGACCGCGCCACGATACAGTAATGACACGATTGCCACACCATTAACACAGACGTTGATTGTAGATTAATATGACGTAATGTAATGTCCAATTACATAGTTCTCGCGCCACGGGGGCTGAAGGGACCGGCTCCCTTCTTTTCAACCTTGTTTCGCGGTCTCTAGCGACAGACTCTATAGCGTGGTACACTTAACTGATCGATGCGATAACAACGATTGCATGTTCGTTTCTTTTTTTTTTTTTCTAGGCTACTCGATCGACAGAAAAGACGCGTTCCATTTGCTCCGTCGAAAAATTGTGCAATGCCGAGATTGAGAAACATATGTGCAACGGTATAAAAATCGATCGACTTTCTACTATTGATTCAGCCTTAGACTCATGCTCCTCGCATTGATTCATATTTTACGGAGAAAATCCTCTCTCTCTTCTGACCGGAAATTCCAGATACATTTAACTGAGTTCTACCAATTTTGCTGTTTCATTTTAATTCGGTTTAAACACGACTAACTTTTTATAATTTTTTGAATTGGGATGAGCTAACCCGCAGCTGACTGTATAATAATGTAGCTATGTTAATAGCTGAGTTAATTATATAATTATGTTGAAACTTGCCATGGACTAGAATAAACTGTTGGTAGAACAAAATCCTAAAAGGACGAAGATAATGTTCATAAGCTCTTCCGTGTGTAACGTTGATTTCCGTTGTCGAATTAGAATCGTAATCGGCAAGATTCCGGAAGTGTTTGCATATTTTGGCGAGAAGCGATGGCAGGAACGCGGGAGCCATTCGTCTCTGGTCGATCAGAGTGGTTTCGCTCTTCTGATTAACTCGTTACGGCCGTTAACTAAATTAGTAAGGTGGCGCGTTGATCGAACATGCGTCGCCTAATCGTTTTCGGGGTAGCGATCGACGCGGGTCCGGTGATTTACGCGCCATTATCGGAGTCTGGCTTGCTGGATCGTTCTCTCTCGTCCGGGGACAGAGGAGCCCGAACGATTAGTGGTGAAAGTCTCTCCGCGTGAATTACGACGTGTCCGAGAGGGAAGCGTGGCCCCGCTTGGGTGCGAGTCGCCTCGGTGCACGCTTGGCGACTTCTAATTTTTCGAAATGCTTAGCCGGGGCCGGCTGGCATTGTCGGAAATATTATCGAAGCCACCGAAACGACGCTATAAAGACGCGAGTTAACGGCCCCCGTCTGCCAGCGAATGGAACGTATTTCGGTAATTAACTTCGTCACGTTCACTCCGCCGAAGTGGTTCGAGGGATCTTTTATGATTTTCCTGCTTAATGCTCTTTTTCGTCTCCCCTCTCTCTCTCTCTCCCTTTCTCTCTCTCTCTCTCTGGTAACCTTCGGCCGATCCTTCCGTGCTGATTCTCCATAAACGCCTCCCGCTTTATGCTCGGTACCGCGGAAGCTAATTTTATATTTAACGCGCGTTAGGAGCCGGTTCGCGAGTATTGGCTGAATTAATGAAGCCATTCGACGTCACGGAGGAATGCCAGGAACAAATTCAATTTTCCGTCGAACCGTTAAGCAGATCGATCTTTCGTTCTCTCGTAATTTCTCGACGCGGTACGCACAATTTTGATCTCGCCTCTGCGAAACGAAATCCTTGTTCGAAAACTGTTGCGGACCATTTCGGGCGACCATTACGCCGACCCTAAACGCCGAGGAAAACGCCGGGGGGAACAGGTACCGGCGCTGCGCGACACACGAGCGCCGCTCGAACGAAAAGTCTACAATTTCGTCGATCGTCAAAATAAGCGCCGTAAATCCTGAAAGACATCCGTCAGCCGTTTTCGGAACACGATCTGTTTACACGAGCATTTAGGAGCCGGGCTTAAATATCTTTTGACATCCGAATAGCCGGGTGCGCGGCGCTGAGTTCCCGGCGTCCCTCTGGACATCGTTGCGCTGCCCTCTCCCGGAGCTCGTAAACCCGATGTAAAAGTGATTTGCTGTCTGTCCGTCCTCGAAATCGTCGTCGTATATCTTGCCCACCCCGATTATTCCCATCGGGAGGAATCCGAATTCGAAAATACATTTTTCTGCCGTTTATTCGATTTAAATACAATTTATCGCGCCGTTAAACTTCCACGCTCGCCGTTGCTTCAGTGTGCACGCTGCTTTACGGCGCGATTTAGCTTCAGTATGGCTGTCAACATTGCGGAGATCGATGCAACGATGGACATTAACGAGCTCCTTACGAAACTGTAATTTTGTAGAATTTTCGAAGAACATTTGGAATCAGTTTTTAAGGACCTTGATATTATATTTAATCCAGAATATTTTTGTTACATTATACGTATAACATTTGTCATGTTATCTATAGAAAATTGAGTGCATTTATTAGCAATTAGAGGCAAAGATATTTTGTATCGTAGAAATCGTTGTAAATTATGGTATAGTAATTTTTAACGTACCACCACCGGTCGAATAACCGGTTCTAGATTTTTTGTTTGACAATTTTTGAAATTATAAAGATGCTTTCATCAGCAATGACTTAATAAATATCTTTAGTAGAGCACGCATTGCGATAAGAACCGCGCAAATGCTAAATAAATTAAATCTTGTTATTCTTATAAGGCAACGTGTATCTGTTACATTCATAGCTCGGTACGTTAAGCGTTAACACGTCGCCCGTTGCAGTAACGATTCCATCGAGCGATCTAAGTGGACGTCGAGGGAATTAGTTGTTGTTAATGCAAAGGGATTAACGTCGACGGTAAAAACGCAAGAAATCCTCCGGCGCATATTTATGACGAATAAACTCGAGATAGAATCTGATAATGTCCGCAGGTGGTCGACATAGCCGGTGCCCGGGCCGTATAGTTAACTTTCGGAGATTCCGTTTTAAAATAAATTCGACGTGGCTTTGTATCGTGAGTTTGAGATACGAGGCAATAAAGCGGCCGAAACGAGCGGAACATTGTAGCCACGCACCGCTTACGTAAAGACAGAAACGGGTCGAGATTAATTCGCGTGCTCGGTTCGGGTTCGGTGTGCCCGGGCAGGCTCGCGAGGAATCCGCGTCATCGATTAACCGTCCGGGAGGGAACGATAAAATATCGTTTTATGAATCACTGTGTTTCGGGGCCGAGCGGAGCGGCGCGGCGCGGCGCGTTTATTAAGATGTCCCCGAAGGTTTCCGTGGCCGCGTAATTGCTCAGGCATGCTTGCGGTTTCCGTGATTTATCCCGTGTGACTGTTTTCAGCTGGTAGTCCGGACCAGGCCCGGATAACGCCGTGAATATATAATGAATCGGGCCCGAAGCCGCCGCGGGTATATTGAGCCATCAGGTAGAGGAGACAGCCTATCGAGCGGCGCTCCTAAAATTCTCGATCGCGCGCGGCCTTTTTATTTACGACCCGGCCGGCCGACTAATTTCTTGAGTAATCGCGCGAAATTTAGTGTCACCTTTTAAGGCGAGACGGCCGGGAACACGCCGTTCGTGGAAAGGGGACCGGGCAGGGAACGCGCGAAAGTGTTCTTTCTTTGCAATTAGCGTTTTCTCGGACGATCGTTAATTCCCGTCGAACCGCCCGCTCGAAAATTCAATCGGTTTCCAGGCAAACGGCAAGTTTATTGTTATGAGCGCCGAGTACGGCGAACGACTTACCTGGGAATTTACAATTACAGCGGGATCTCGATTAACCGAACCCTCGACGTCTTAGCCTACATTTTCCCAACACGCTGTACACGTGAATGGTTCAACCTAAGACGATCGTTATGCGACGCTGCTTATTGCACGAACTAATAAAGATCGAATCTAATTATTCTAGAAAGCCATCTTAAGCGTTGCTATCGACTGAACCTCGCACTACGAAGGCTGGTTTCTGCACAAATTCTTAGGAATTTTTTCCAGAAAAACTACTGAACTCTTTGCCGTGGGATATTGCACACATATTCACTGGTGATTGAAGTATTTATTCGATGTACGTTCAAAAAAACGGGTCCAGCCGCGGACATATATCAGCCAGGAGAAGATACTCGAGCTTCTTGGCCTTTCACGAGGTATACCTCGCGGAAGTGGGGACAGTTCTGGGACTTTCATCAGCTAGGCACGTAGGACATATACAGAGTAAACGCTGTACGTACGATTTTGTAGAAGGTAAAATGAATCCAAAAGAATTCAAACAAATTCTTGAAACCAAAAGCTGTGTAGGACGTTATCAGACTGCATATTACACGGTTTAGACTGGTCCTTGAGCAAACAGGGAAGCATCGCACGACGACCACCGCGAACGGATCCACGATCCCGCGGCCCGTCGCATTAATCAAGCGGGCAATTAGCCGGCGTAACAGAGAACTCCTTGAATAATGAATCGCCGTGTCCGGTGTTCGGCTCCTAAACCCTTAACCCCGTGTCTTGGAACAAAAGGATCGGGCGCGATCCAATTGCCCGGCCTGTTTAAGGAAGTCGGCCGCCCCGAAAAACCGCCGGCCGATGAAATATCCGCGAGAGCGGGTAATTGTCGGGTTTCCTTTCCTGCGGGTCCGAGGCGGTGCAGCGGCGGCGTTCGCAGGCTCGCCAATGCCGGACAGTTACAAAGCGCTCGATTAACAGTAAAAACGAGCAAACCGAGGATCGGCGAAGAGTAACAAATAGCGCGATCGGCGCGGGCAGCTCGGGACAGCGGCGTTCGAGGCCGGCGGTGCGACGAGGACGGGAAACGGCGGTGGTACCCGGGGCTAGGAGCCGGAGAGTCGGAATCGACAGAGATAAGAACGCTCGATGGCTGGGAAAGAGTGATTTAACAGCGGCGAATCGCGGATTTCGCCCGCGGAGCCAAAAACCGAGGCCGATTAAAATTGCTGCGGTGCCGGGAGACGGCTCAATTATCACCAGGCGGACGTGGGCTCGCGCGGCCGTGTGAACAGGTCGGACGCGCATGCGAACGCTCCCAAACGCTTGCAAACGCGCGCGCGCGAGCGAGCGAGCAAGCGAGCGGGCAAGTGAGCGGGCAACCGAGCCGGCCGAGACCAGGAGGAGGCTGGGAGCCCCGAGCGACCGGCGGCGCCTGTCTTCCCAGATAAATTATCGTTCTTAATGACATATTTATTGGCCGTACGCCGACGGATACCGGGAAGCATCGCTCGGTATAATTTGCTGATTCGAGGTAACCCCGATCCCTCTGCTTCCTCTTCTTCCTCGACCCCTTTCCTGTCCCAATCACTCTCCTTTTCGATTCGATCCTCCGGTTCTTTCATCTCCTCTGTCGCGTCCACCAGCCACCAGGCTCATCCGGAGAGTATAGTAAAAACTGATTGCTCGTGGCAGCTGCGCGGTCCCTAACGCGTTCTGGCCACGTGGTACCGCTTAATTTGCATCTAATGGAGCACGCGTGTGAACAACATTGCTCTACACCAACTTACTCTCTTCAAAAAGACTGTGTAGTCCACGATAAAAATTTCCAATCTCGAGGGTACCGGGAAATTTAACAGCCTCCTCCGTCTGGTCCAGACCTGGCAGACATCACAATTTGTCGGTAATTGAAGCCTCTTGATATTTTACACGGAAATCTTTAATTCTAAAAAGTAGGAACAGATTGAAATATTTTGGAAAGAACTTTGAAACATTTTCTGATCGGTCAAAAGACTTCTCATTATCACTGTTGATATTATTCACGTCCATACATGCGAGTAGTACTAATACGCGTGCAGCAACATTGTACAAGGAGTTCTTTTCTCGTTCCTTTTAATGCATTCGGCCCTTATTTTTTACGACCCCCGTATTTTTCTCAGTCGGCTGCCGCCGTTTCGTTTCTCCCGGCCGAGTTCCGTTGATCTCGCCGAGACTGATTAATCGAACGAGGGACGCCCCCGAGCGACCAGAAAATCGCGAATACACCGATCGAGAGGTGCGCCGCTGCAGGTAATTGTGGGGTTCCACGTGTGTCCTGCGTGTGTGTGTGTGTATGCACGCCGAGCGTCGTCGAGACGAATTCGCGCGAGTCGAAACGGATCGGGGCGCGTGGACGTGTAAAAAGCGGCGGGTTTTTCGCAGAGCTCGTTTGTCGCGCACCCGGCACTCCGACCGGGTAATTAAAGGCCCGACCGCCGCGGTTTTAATTAATCCGGCCGGCCATTGTTTGGCGGTGGTCGTGACGAGACCGAGTTCCTAGAAGTCGACCGGTTTTCTTTTTCGTTTCCAATTTAGAACACCGCGGTTCTCAAGACTAAACGCTAATTTCGTGATTTCGCCATCCGGGCCGCCACGGTCGGGAGATAATTAGGTGTAATCAACAAAATCAAAATTGACTGGGTACCACAAAAATCAAATCAATACTCTGGATTAAATAAAATGGAAAATTCTAAGCTCTTCTAATGAAGAAAATACATATTCTACAACAAAGTCCTTTTTATAGCAATGTCAAAAGTGCGAGGCCCCCCACGTAACAATTCTAAATTTTCAATTTGAACTAACGCATCGCGAATCCAATATCGTTGCAATAACGGTTCAAATTAAGCAATCGATGTTCGTAGGTCGAGGGGTCAAGATCGTCGAGCGCGCGAGAAGATCAAGGGTTCAAGAGTCGCATGCTCGGATAGAATGCAACAGTAACAATGATTTATACGGTATTATCGAGGCCCTAATGCGGCGCTATTTGAGCATCATCAACGGACAAAAATACCGATCGCAAATGTTAACGTCATCCGCGTTGACGATCCATTCGCGACGCGCTCGCGTCGTCGACAATGCGAAAAAGGAAGGAAGGCAACGTCCTCCTTGAATTCCGGCGACGCCGCACGCATTCTCCTTTCATGTCGCGAAATCTCCCCCTCTCCCCCCTCCCCCACGCGGAACCTTATCAGGACACGCGAATCGTCCCTTAATGATGATTAATGAGCGTCGCGTACGCACACAGACGACGCCGCGGGGTTGCGTAACTTTCGCGGTAATTAGCGGGGCACAATCGTAACCCAGCGATCTGTTGAGACGCGTCGCCTTTCGAACGGTATTAATTATTTTGTCACTGGCTGAATACCGACTACCAGGTCCTCGGCGTGCCGCGGGTGTGAATTCTTTCTTTCTGTCTTGTACACCGGCGCCTGACAAAGGTGAAATCAACTCATTAGGAGCCGAGCATTGATATATCTCGAGACATCGGAATGAGAGTCGTCATTATAGGCGAAGCAAAATTAGTAGACGTCTCGAGTAATTGTTGTCTAGAGAATCTTGATGCACGACGATTAATACGTACCGCGGCGTGGCGGGATCAAAGTGCTCTTTGTTAAAAGTCACGTTTTGTCTAATCGCGTGCGCGAGCCTCTTCAGAGTCTCCCACGATCACAATCCTTCCTATTCTACTGGAAATATATTTTATTATCTATTATTATTAGGCTTCTGTTGGTTTCCTTTAAACCGAAACAAAATTCTATTTTATTGCTGCCCAGATGTGACTATTAATTCGTAAGTAGACTTCGAAATAACGAAATACGTGAAGTTCCAGTGCAAGGGCAAATATTTTTATGCAAATATTGCAATATTAATACTAGAACTACCGAGCCTAAACGTGACTTCGACTTGTCCCTTTATAATAACAGCAAGGTTGAATTTGCTCAGGTTTCATACGATTTTTATGGTATGGTCGTATGGTTCATACGATTTTATGTACTCCAAAGAAGAGATGTATTAAAAAATTTCTCGTGAAAACGTTTTCATAGTTTCAGTAATCGTGAAAGAAGAAATGATTCACCAGTCATTTGGACTGGTTCGGTAATTATAGTGTTAACCTTCTAAAACTAAATTTTTCTTCCGTCTTAGAATATTTTCATTTTATTCATACGAAACTGATCCGATTTCCACATATAATATTGAAATGTTTAGTAATCTATTAGATACAACTTTTGTAATGTAACAAATATTTTGTAATATTTTTTGCAATTTCTTTGAAATAATGCCACAATAATTTCTAGCGGTGCTTCAGAGTCACCGCTCGAGTGCAAAGGGTTAATGATATTTTGTGGAAATATGTTTATGCAGAGAATTTTCTTCGAATGACAGTAAAATTCCCTCCCGCTTGTAACAACGCGATCGCCGTTCGCTAATCAAGCGTTCCCCGAAATATGGAGGATACAAGAAACTGTTCGGTCAGCGTTCGCCAAGCGGAAATAGAGCGAACAGTCGTGCAATCACTGGTAACCGCGAAGTTCGACCGGGCCCCGAGGAAATTGGCAATGCGGTGGAAGCTGGTAATTCGATTGGATAAGTCAGTGCCCCGGAATAAGGATGAGCATCATTGTAACAAAATAAGATTGCTACCGAATAAAGTTGTAATCGAATCGGCCGGGACCGTGCTGCGAATCGTTCTCCATCGCTTCTCGTTTTTCTTGTACGCCGGTTGTCGGGAATATGGGAATGATAATAATCGATCCCCGTCGGCCGGAACAAATACGTGGAATCGATTCGATTAAATTTTACCGGACAGAACATTATCCAGTCAATATCAAATTAAAGAAATGAGAGGTTGCGCTCGCTGTCCGGCAAGAGATGTGGACGCGGTTTAACCCCCGTAACCGCTCGGTAATAAAATAAACGGTACCCGATTATGTGTTATCGCATCGAAATTATCCGAGCCGTTTTCGCAGAGATTAATCAGAAAAGATGGTTTATCGTTTTGCTGGAAGGTCTGATGGATCGTCTGAGGTTGTTGCGACAACGAATGCAACTTTTACACGCAAGATGTCTATCCTTAGCACGGCTGTCCTCGAGAAATTACGGGATCCTCTCAATCAGACTTTTCAATCCGTCAACCTCCACTCGCGTGCTATTCAAGATGTTTTCATAGTTACTCGCAAACGCGCGTAACGATAAAATTGCATGTTTACGCAGTTTTCAAATGGATAGTTTCTCTATGCCATTTAGTAAAGAACAAATTCTGTACATTCGTACTTTCTCTCTCTCTCTCTCTCCTCTCTGCAAATGAGAAACGCTATTAACACGCAACCTACCATCGTCGGTTAAATCACCGTTTTCAATTTTTGTATTTCATAATTATTGAAATTACAAAGACGCATTCGTCGGAAATGATTCACCAAACTTTGTCCAAGTTTGTGTTGGAACATCTGGGAAACGATAACAGTTGGAGAAATAGTTTAAACAGAAAAGTTGTGTAATTTTTTACGAAGAATAGATCTGCGAAAGTAGATTTCAAATATCGCTGTTTGTTATTAGCATTTTTCAGGAAAATTCGAAACTGTAACACAAAACTGATTCGTGTGCTAGCAATCGAAACCCAAAATCAGAATAAAACAGTGAAAAAATAATTTTGCCTGGATAGCGCCAAGAGTGATCGAACCAGAGGAAGGGATCGACGGATTTATCTTCGAAAATGGAGCCCGCAGAGGCAAACGCAGCCGATCGAATTTCGCGGGGAAGCGGACGGAGAGCGGAGAATGGCTGGAATAATCGCGTACCGTAATTGCCGCGGGTTTTTTAGAAAAAGCTCGCGAAGAATGCGGCCGAAAGAGGCCTGGGTGGTACGAGGCGCGTTTCGTGAGCGTGTTCGGAGAGAGCCGTGCGTCGCTCGGAGGCCGGCGTCCATCGGCGCGCGGTTTTTCGGCGCCGGGAAAAAGGCCGCGGTGCGGCGCGTATCGCTCGGGGAACGAAGAACCCACGGTGAATCTCTAATTATCCCGGCGTGGTCTTAGGCCGTGCGTTTTTTCACGCAAAACGTGCCCGTGACGCGGCCCCGGCAACCGGGGAGGGATAATGACAAGTCGGTGTAATTGCGCATATCGAGCTGCGACGTAATTTCTCGACAAACGGGGGACGGAACGCGGTGCGCTGATTTACCGTCGCGGCTGTCCACGACTCGTTTTCCACGTTCTTACAATCCGCAGGGGAAAATAATTGCGCCATCGGTAAATATTCGAGTCGCTACTGGAAATAAAAGAACCTCAAACCCGAAGCACGACTTCTCCCTATCTCGATTTATCTGTGACTATACTCTTTGCTACAATTCTTGCTTATTTATTCTTCGATAATCTCACAATCCAAGGGGAGAAATGAAAATTTATGTAGCTCAAATTTAAGTAAGAGAAACGACGACTCTTTTTCCACGACTCGTTTTCCACGTTCTTACAATCCGCAGGGGAAAATAATTGCGCCATCGGTAAATATTCGAGTTCTACTGGAAATAAAAGAACCTCAAACTCGAAGCACGACTTCTCCCTATCTCGATTTATCTGTGACTATACTCTTTGCTACAATTCTTGCTTATTTATTCTTGGATAATCTCACAATCCAAGGGGAGAAATGAAAATTTATATAGCTCAAATGTAAGTAAGAGAATCGACGACTCTTTTTCCACGACTCGTTTTCCACGTTCTTACAATCCGCAGGAAAAAATAATTGCGCTATCGGTAAATATTCGAGTCGCTACTGGAAATAAAAGAACCTCAAACTCGATGCACAACTTCTCCCTATCTCGATTTACCTGTGACTATACTCTTTGCTACACTGCTTGCTTATTTGCTCTTGCATAATCTCACAATTCAAGCTGAAAATTTATATATTTTAAATTTAAATAAGAGAAAAACGAGACTAGAGCTACAATTTAGTGCAATTATATTGCTCGATATCTCTGATCTCTTTGGAACTTCAAACCGAGAAAAAAAATTTACATTCGTATAATACATTTATTTAAACACATTTATAGAACAGTGTTGCAATTGATTTTTGTTTCTCAAGCCCTTTGGGAGCCCTTTCAGAAGACCAGTCTCGGTTCCTATAATGGGCTTGCCAGATCGTCCTTGGAGAGGTATAGTCGATAATCCGAAAGAGCGTTTCGGCACAGCCAGTCAAATTTTCGATAAGTATCGTGACGACACCGATGATTAATGCTCCGGCCGGAATTTCGATAATCGAATCCTCGAGTACGCCCGGCGGTACCGTTTACGATTCCTTGTCGACGTTAATAGGTTTGCGTAATAAATTCCGAGAGGCCCTCTCGATAGTTTCAATTTAACACTTTCGATCGATGATCGCGCGCTCGTGGAACTTAGGCCGATCCTGGCTCGCTTCGGCCATTCCCGTTCACCGAAACCACGTAAACGGACTTTTATTTTTGCGACCATAGAGTCACGACATGTTCATAAGTTTCCGTTGCTTTCGCGGGCAACGGCGTAATTACTGATTTGCATAATGACCGCAGAAATACGGAGAGCTCTTGCGAGATGTTCGTTAGCCGGCTGGATAGCGATGAAACTAAAGATAATTACATTTTTCCCGGGATATACCGTAAAAATCTTTAATTGAAATCTAAGGCGGATACACTGTAAAACGTTAATGACCTGTTTGATGGTTGACAGGTGGGTGCAAGGTCCATCCAAACCGGAAGAATTGCAACATTAAGCGGCGAAATGTTCCACGAAGTGGAGGAAAAAAATTTAGTAAGCTGCTGGGCCTTTAACATTCGTTCTTTAACAATCCTTTCTCTTATTAGTACATATTTAAAACACACAATCATATGAGTAATATCTTAATCGAATGTTAGTAGTGCGAACATTTCTAAATACAGCCTAAGCTGTTGTACAATTGATGAACTATTTTACAATTTTAGAATAAAACGCAGGCTCACTACAGTTGCCAAAAATTTTACAAACTTTTACCGATATGCGATACGACAGATACATTTTGCTTGTTCACAGATTTTTCTTCTTCCTTGCTTCTTCGTCCACCTCTTCCAGGGTGGTCGATCGTCGAGCATCTTTCCTCGAATTCCTTCGCACTTCGCACCTGTTCGCGCCTTGTCCCGCGGAACGGCCGATATTCGCATAAATCCTGCGAAGCATAAGCGCGAACTCGTTGCGTGTCGTGCGTGAGCGTCGCCAGTGGCAAGGAACACGTGTAAAATCGGCTCGGAGAATGCGTGTACCGGCGGCGGCGTTCACGTCGGCGAACGTGTTGGCCCCCCATGGGCGATTACAAATCAAAAACTAGTACTCCATCGTGCCACGAAACCGCATAATCGACGCACTCGTTTCTGCCTTGAAGAAAACTTCAACCGCATTATTTCGGCACCGTTGTGACACAACCTCCTAAACATTCCGCCACAATTCCTAAATTTTCACCTTTTTGGACCGTGGATCTTCATGCAAATTAAAAATTCCCCTGAATGTCCTAATCGAAAGAGACAGGAGCAAAAATTCATTAATTTAGGGACGTTCCTCAGTTTTTGAAAATCTTTTACCGTTTTAAATTTAATATTCATTTCCGTCATAGACGCATAAAATCCGCGGCGTACCGATAAAAGTGTCGAAAGAACAAGAATACGAGAAAGGAGATGAAGTAATGAAGTACATTGACAAATTGGATAACGATACCGTCCGGAACCGTTCGAGGTTATTAAGGAAATAAAGTATTTGAAACGGGGCACAATCAAATTCCTCGCAGATAGGAGATCTTAAGAGACTGTCGACGTTGTAACGAACGAATCGGGGAACAGGTCGTCGAGGGTATACTGAGTTTGATAAGCCGGAGAAACCCGTCGAGTCAGCCGCTGGAAGTGTTTCGTTTTATCGATGAAAAAGTAATATCGAGTGGTGGAACGAGTTCGTCCGGTAGCTTTATTATACACGTACGCTCGAACGTGTATATAGAATCCTCGCGAGCAGGAACGCGTCTGGATTTTTTGCCCGCCGGAGAAAACACTGTTCGGTCACTATGTTTCCACTTTCTGATCAACTTTTAATTATATCCGAAGCAATATCTCCGGAACGTCCGATAGCGGGGCCGGCGCTGTGGTTGCAATACGCAGAACGCCACTAACAAGATTAAACGATCGTTGAACACCGGCGCGGAGATCCTATGTCGCTTCGATCACGCGGCAGTTAATGGCCGATCAACGACCGGGTCCTGAAAACGGCAAAACGACGAGGGACGATCGCGCGTTAAAGCACGATCGAACGATCGCGAGGCCGGAGCAAACATCGTGGCGGACGGTTGCGGTTTATAGTCGTCGCCGGTACACCATGGCGCGTTCGTCTATTTTCCCGTTGGTGGAAACGCGTCGCTTTGGCGACCGTCACGTTCCCGGACAAGAGGTACTAACGTAACCGCGGGTACATAATCCTCTCGAGTAGATTCCGGCCTTGATTGGGCGGTAATCCAATAATTAGCGGTCGTTTCGATCCAATTACGTGGTTAATTACTGTGCAGTATTCCGAATACAGATTGGCGGGTTCTCGTGGTATTTATAGATCGCAAAAGATCGGTGAAACGTAAGATTCCACACACACAGACACACAGACACATAGGTTCTGACACCGTGTAACATATCAACCGGGAATTCCGCCGACGTCGTGTACGCGTTATACAAATAAACGAGACCGAGCAACAAGGAAGCGAGAGAATCCCTACAAAACTATTAACACCGCTTCTCCAAATCGATTTATCCAACAACGCGTGAACGTCCGACGGCGAACGGGCCGCGCGCGGGCTGATCGAGTGCGTTGCTCCAGAACAGCGCGAAATCGACAAGCGTAGAACCGCTCGAACACAGCAGCGAGCTTGTCCGTTTCTGGTACGCTTGGCTCGTTTCTGATCGGGAATCCGAGATGGGCCTGGTCCCCCGAAAATCGAACTGCTTTCTTTCTTTCTTCCTTTCTTTCTCTCTTTCCCGGTCGACGTCGTCGGAGCAACATTGTAACCCGACGCACCGGGCGAAATCTTGTTCACGGCGTCCCCCAACCAACAACGAATGATCCTAGGTGGCCGGGCCCGGCGCGCGAGATGATTGATAACTCTCTTGTAACGCGTTATCAGCCGTGGCGTGCACGTTGTTATGTTCACGTCAGGAACGTGACGCTGATAGACGGCCGGCGATCCTCTCTCTCTCTCTCTCCTTTGTCTTTCAGCGTCGCCTCTCGTCGCTCCGCGCCGTTTCCTCTCCGCTCGGTGGTGGCTCCGCGCGACCTGTTGCCGTTAATTCGAACTTACGTGTCGGCGTGTTAGGATCCTCGTCCTTTTTCCCCGATTCGACACTCTCCCCGGCCGTGGTCTCTCCATCTCGCTGAAGCCATCCGGTGTCGTTTAATGGGATGGAAACGGATTTCTAGAGCGTGAAGCCTGCGATCTCTCGGAATCGAGCAGATGGGGCTGGAAAAAGAACACGCAGTTCTTTCGCAGTCGGGAACACCGTTCACCTGGAGTTGTCAATTGAGGAGCAGAAACAGAAACAGTGAAAACAGGGTTCGGTATTATACAGGGTGAGCCGTGAAAACGTGTCGAGCGACGGTCAACTCGATGTGAAATGTTTCCCATCGCGGTTGACCTACAACGATCCCGAACGACCTTGAGTCAGGTCACTGCACGCGCCTTGAAACGTTCTATCGGATAGTACATTGTACGTAGAAAAATGTATCGTTCCGTTTAGAAATGGAATTTATTCTCTTGGACTACGGAATGTCGCAGTGGGACCCTTCTAGAAACTCTACAAAAATTTCCCACGTGGAAATCAGTGCACAGAAAATCTTACCGAGGTGTGAGACTACCCACTGTGCCAATACAGAGGCGAATTTTTTGTTAGAGGTGTGCGAGGACTCGAAAATGTCGGGTCAGGACGGGTCCAGAATTTGATTCGGGATTCTGAATACATGGAGGATCCCCGAGCATATTACAGTAATTTCTCTATATATGTCGGCAAGGTCTGGATGGTATACGTCGCGGAATTATCCCCACTACGAAGATCGAGAGGTCTTCGGACGCCGAGGAAACAAACATGGCTCGGGTATGTCTCCTGGACGATACATGACGTCGGCAAGACCCGTTGACATATATCGAGATTACCGGGTTCCCGCCTCTATTTTTGTTGATCTCCATAAGCGCTTCTCTCGCTTCCCTTCCTGGACTGGGCATCGCCTTTTCGGGACGACGAAAAGATTTGATTAGTCGTCGAATTCGTAGGGAGTCAACGCGATCTATTAAATACGATAGGATCTGTTCGTGGCAATAACCCCCGTGGCCCAGACGATTTATCCTCTCCCAATCATTGATTACCGGTGAGGACCGAGAGCGGAGAGCTACCTACGTAATTCATCCAACTTGTTCGAATGTCATCCGGACAGGGACGAGGAGGTCGGGGGACGAACAAAGGGCCTGAGCTGTTAGCGAACAGCTCCGAAACAGCCACGTGAATGGAGCACGACTCTAGCCGGTTGTCCGATCGGGCCTTGGTCACGAGCGGGCCGCTCTAGCGGTGAATTCTCAGGGTCGAGCGCGCCGGCAGCGGATTACAACCGGCCCTCTTTTACTCTCGAGCGAACCCTTTCGTGTTCTCCCTGTCGCGAACAATCGGAACATCGACGGGCTCGTTTCTGCACGAGGCGACAAATACAACAAACCGAGCACAATAACGCTTTTAGGGTTATGGAGAGACTCTTACGAGTCAATATCGCGTACGAGGGGAGGATCGGAACTGGTCCTAAAGAGGATTTGCAATTTTTCTTTATACCTGCGTGATGCACGAGGTGGCCATGATAGGGTGCTTACGATAATAGACATCGAGGCTCGCGGACGCCACGTCTCGAAATAACTTCCCGGCTAATCGCGCTGGTAACGAGTGTTATCATCGGCTAAGCGGAACTTACGAATCTGTTATGCGAATTCCTCACGGCACGTATACGGCGGCTGGAATCGACGTCGCCGGGCAATCGAGACGGTATCGTTCGCCTCTGCTCCGGCGCGATCCAATGATTTCCCGCGAACCACCACTCTGTCCCGGACATGGTCATTTAACCAGTTCTCGCGGTCCGTTTGTCCCGCGATTCTCACAGTTCGTGGGGCCGTCGGATGCACCGGGCAGCCAACGTGAGCATCGGCTCGCTCGCGACGCTCATTAGCAGGCTGCTTCTGCCGATTCCGCGCGATATCTTAATCCCCTAATGAAACGTTTCTACCTGATTCCTAGTTTAAAGGCCTGGTCGCGCGAGCGTTCTCCGCGGAACGGGTCGACGCGGGCAACGTTGCTGCCGCCGCGTCGCGACCATAAATTCGAGCGAAGGTGTAATTTACTCGGAGCAAAACCATGTCGAGAGTGTGGCGGGGAAATTCCTATTTCGACCGGATTTACCCGATGAAATAACAGGAATTATCTTTCTCGAGGCTATTTTTTTAATCCTTCTCTAGAATCCGGATTCTCGAGTGACCATATCGGCAGTTTCTTAATTAGAGCACTGCGCGTTTTGTTATTTTCCTTTGCAGGCTGATTTCGCTATTATGTTGCTATTGCCACCTTCTTTTATAGTCGGATCGTTTCGCCAACAGGAAACATGTCCTGTATGATTTCCCATGAAACTCTGGAATTTTGGAGCAAATAAACTTCTTCCGTCATTTTCGGCGATCCTTTCTTAATGTTCCGGATTAATATCGAGCGTCCAATTATTGTCCCCCTCGGTGAGTTTTATTATGAACGCATTCGATAAACTTGCTCGAGAGGGGACGAGGCAGAACCGTGCTCTTTCGAACGCTACAATATCGCTTCTCGTTTCTTACAAAGAAAAAATCGTAATTTGTCGAACGGCTCTGGGATTGTGTTTTAACGGACAAAGTCCGAGGATAATGCTGAAGGAATTCGGCCGATCGTTTTTCCAACAGGAAACATGTCCTGTATGATTTCCCATTGAACTCTGGAATTTTGGAGCAAATAAACTTCTTCCGTCATTTTCGGCGATCCTTTTTTAATGTTCCGGATTAATATCGAGCGTCCAATTATTGTCCCCCTCGGTGAGTTTTATTATGAACGCATTCGATAAACTTGCTCGAAAGGGGACGAGGGGGCAGAACCGTGCGCTTTCGAACGCTACAATATCGCTTCTCGTTTCTTACAAAGAAAAAATCGTAATTTGTCGAACGGCTCTGGGATTGTGTTTTAACGGACAAAGTCCGAGGATAATGCAGAAGGAATTCGGCCGTTCGGGGCCGTAAAATAAGGGGATTCGTTGCGCAGAAGTCGCGGTATCTCCATTACGTCCACGCGAACGATAATTTCGTGTCTCGTTACACGCGAGGGTTCGGGCCACGGTGAAAAAGGGGCCGGCGAGGGTTTCGGTAGGTGTGCTGCAGAAATAATACCGAAGCTCGCGTAATAAAGCTGCGGGCGTCCCGCTGCGCGAATTCCGGACGAGGCGAACGCGACCGCGGCCCAATTACCGAGCGTATTCGCGCGGCCGCGAACCTAACACGCGACCGGCCGTCTGCTAATTTATCCGGGACCATTCCCGGGGCCGTTGTCGCAGCGGGGTGTGCCGTGGTAACGTTCGGAAGTAGTCCGTTCGCGTTTGCGGGACGCCGTGGTAAAATCTTTCATTTTTTAATTAATTAAGTGCGCGCCTATGGGACCCCGGGTTATTGAAAAGGTATTTCTGTTGCGGAATGCCGCGGACGGCCGCCGGAATGGATATGAATCCGTGCTCGATCGAGGTTTTATAGTATCTTTATTACGTTCATAGTATTTATGTACACCGCCGTTAAAAGATATTCCGATCGTTTGCAATATTTACCGAGCGGAGACGGAATAAACGGCGTCGCGCGGTTTATTGTTTTATTAGCATTAACGTGCCCCTTCTGGCCGCGACGTTTAACGATCCCGGACCTGTATGAATCAGTCGACGGGTGTTTGTTAACACCTACTGCCTGCTGCGGTTTAGTGCATTAACAACGTTGTGTTTTTTTCTCCGTTTCTTGCAGAAGCACCTGGAGAGCTGGGCTGGGTTCTCACACTCGTGATAGTGTCCCTTGTGTCGGCGGGCATCGGCGCCGTGGTCATGGTGACGCTTCTTCATTGCCGGAGGTCAGTATAATCAGCACGATTTCGACAACACTTTCACCGCCGCGTCGGTCCTTTACGATCAACACCATTCTCTCTTGTGTCAAACTGGAGATTCAATTTTTAGCAGGGTTATAAAACTAATTGCTATAACGAATCCTATTCTTTTACTATCCTTATATCGTGAAGTAAGTTGTTCCAAATGTCCGTGAGTTTTACGAACACTAAAAATCAATTTCCTCTCTTCGTCATTTTAGTGATCCTTCACGTTTTCACAATCCACTCGTTATTGTTACAAATTCCATAAAAATTTCTGTACACGTATTCACAATCAGATAGACACCGGTTATTAACGCGGAACCGTTACCTAATAATCGTGGATCAAATTGATCGAGATAGGATCAACGTCCGCAGAACTGTTCCCTCTAAAAACGGTCCGTCCGTTAACGAATTAATCAGCCGATCGATGACTCGGAAGCTCGGCTCGCGGGCGGCTGCGCTTAGATATCGATTCCGCCCAGTCGAATTCAATCACCGGATCTCTCGGATTTATCGGTTCGATCGCGGAATCTCGAATTGAAATATGAGATGGCAAACACCTGCGCGGGCTCTCGGTTTCCACGAGATTGCCTCTCGAAATCCATACAAAGAGGAAACCAACCGGGCGGCGATGCATCTCGATACGGATCGGCGATCAGGCCGATCCGCGGAACGATCGCGGTTTAGCCGTGGCCGAGTCTCGATCGTCGGCCGGATCGATTCCCTTAAATTACCGCCTACCCGCAATGCATCAAAATCGAGGCTGGCCCGATCCGTAATAAGGAGGGCGAACCGGTTGCTAACTAGATCGATCGATTCGAATCCCGGTCGGTCGTGTGACAGTGCAAAAAACCGAGGAGGAAACAATGAGCGTGAAAAAAAGGCAGAGAGAGAGAGAGAGAGAGAGAAGAGAAAGGGAGAGGAAGACGAAGGAAAGATCTCCTCGCGAAGGCGCTACAACGAGGGACAAGCGGCAACTATGGCCGACCGTTCGCTCCAGCATGACGAGGAATCGCCTCGGATCTTTATAGCGATCCACTTCCTCCGACGATCGAGACAAAGACTCGTATTCAGAGCGCGGTTAACGCGAATTTTTCTCGGACGTCATATCCCCGCCGCGCGTTGCGATTTTAATGGCCGGTTACCGCGGTTGCACTCGAGTGACGATACCGACGACCATACGGACAGAGCCACTTAAGATGATCATCTCCCGGACCTTTTTAAATTCACGGCCCGGCAAAAAAGTGGTTATTGTACTCGTATACTATATTCACCGCTTGGCACCGCGCTTCGAGCAGCTTTTTGACATATGAAACTCTCGCGGAGTCGGCCGTTTGTTTTATCGCCGCTAGGCCGGCCAACTTTGGACGTTTATAGCGTTCTATAAAACATAAACTTCGATAATACTCCGGGGTAATCTAACCCTCGTACCGCTCCTCAGGGTGAGCATTCGCTCGTTCACTTCTTGCACGCCGTCGAATGCCTCGATCTCGTTCTGTCTTGACACAGGTTTTACGGAGCACTAAAACTGACCGATCATTTTATCGAAATAAGAAGATCGTGTCTATTCAAATTTCTAGCCATTTTGTTTAATAATATGTTGTTGACGCGCGTCTTTAGAATCTGAATAATCGTAGATTGAAAATACTGGAACGCGTCGTTTAGCCTTGAATTGTTTCCGAGAAGCGTTTCCATGTAGGAACTCTCCAAAAAAGTTATGAACCTTGATAACAATTTGTTGACAGTATGTCTGGCATTCGCGTTTTCTTCTTACTAGGTAGTTTATGGTATTTCCCCATTCTAATAGATTCATTCGTCTTTATGTTACAGGATGAAGAGCGCTGGTGGCAGAGGTAAGAGAACCTTGGCAGACTATTATAAACCCAGTGTTCTTATGGTTCCCTTCGGAGTTGTTCCGAATTGCGCTTATTAATACAGCTAATAGGATTACCCGTAAGCTGCTTATCGAGGTTAGGGTTAATGTTCGCGTGTACACGCACGGCTGTTATTACAGGCCTCTATCGGAACGATTACGTTTTTTCATACATTCCTACTCGAAACACAATAAAATTGCTACGTTGTCGGCTCAGACATCGACTGCGAGAAAACTGGTGAAAACCAATTTAATACGTGCGTTTCTATCGAGAGAGAGAAAAAAAAGCCCGGTTGTATACCTGCCGGAGAATACTATTCGAAGCGCGGCGTTGATCAATCGGATAGAATTTTAAATTCGAAAACACAAGAGTCGCGCCACCGGTAACGTATAGTTTGAATGATTACGGTCCAATTACACGAAATTGGTACAATAGGCACGCCAATCGAAGCGTGTCGAGATTGTAGTCGTAACACGCTGACAGATCATATTCGAAATCATTCATAATTACACCGAGCCCCTAGCGGGATATCGATTCCACCTATTCTATGGTTCCCTTGCAGCCCGTTAAAATATGATATCCGCCCCTTAATAATTCCCATTATACCCCCTTTTGTCAGTGTTCCCTGTAACCTTATCTGTGTTCGAAAGGGCTCGCCACGTGTGCCCGAACCATCGGCAGAAGGGATTCCAAAATGGCAGCATTCCGGCTTCTTAGTGCTCGATAATTTTTACTTTTGTTCTGAACAAAATTCTCGTTCTCAAAAAGGAACAAAGGTGCCCGAGGCGATCAAGCAATAACATTCACCTAGTGGATCATTTCAAGCGGGCGTCATTTTGTTCTATGAAATATTGTCTTGACTGAAAAATTCTTGTGCTTATAAAGAAGGAAACAATCACGAATCAGAAGAGTCTGCAGGATTGGGAAATCGAGCAACGAGAATCCACTTTGTAGAAAGTTTAAAAATTGTGTCATTCTAGCTGTTCTATGAAATGTTGTCTTGACTGCAAAATTCTTGGACTTGAAGAGAAAAAGAAAGCGAACGCAGGCTAGACAGGGCTATCCGTCGCTGCCACGAATCAGAAGAGTCTGCAGGATTGGAAGACCGAGCAACGAGTGTCCACTTCGAAGAATGTTCCAAAATGGTGCCATTCTAGCTGTTCCATGAAATGTTGTCTTGACTGCAAAATTCTTGGACTTGAAGAGAAAAAGAAAGCGAACGACGGCTAGACAGGGCTATCCGTCGCTGCCACGAATCAGAGGAGTCTGCAGGATTGGAACGAGTATCCCGTTTCTAGAAAATTTCAAAATGGTGCCGTCGTAGCATTTCAGATCGTGATCCGATAAAATTTGGTTCTGCATTGAAAATCCTTGTGCTCGGAGAGAAACGAAGGCTAGCAGAGCGATGCGTTCGCTCCCACGGGGCAGAAAAATCGAGCAACGTGTAGCCAATTAGGCCGAGCAACCTGGCGCAGCTCACACTTCCAGCAACCGCGGCCCTCGGCTTCCCAGAAACTCAGCAATCGAATCGATCTTACTCCGAAAGGGGAAGCGAATACTCGCAACACGTTTCTGTTGCTGCCATTTCCTCTTGTCAAGGTCCTCGTACGTATCCGGATGTCGTCGGATCGGCCGGTTAGCAGCGAGAAGATTCCCGGCAGCCCCCAGAGAAAGAGAGAGAGAGAGAGAGAGAGAGAGAGACCTCACGAGGGCCGCACACAGGCTAGCGACGTGCCGCGTCGATCGGTGCAAACGAGAAGCATAGTAGAGCCGTGGCGTCGAGTGTCAGCGTCGATTGGAGTTTAATTAGTTCGCATAATGAAAGCCGTTCACGGGCGGCGTATGCGGCCGTGCTACCGGTGCGCTCTCGGGAGCACGTAAAGGGTACCAGGGCGACGCGACGGACGGCCGACATAAAGGACAGTGAAACGCGTCTAATTAACTTTCTGATTTAAAGTCACCCGCGGCACGATACGATCAACGAGCCTGGCGCGCGGAGCGGCGCGGCGGCGGGAAACCGCTTGGGAGACCAGAGACCGGCGGAGAAACAGAGAGGGAACGCTCGATCGTGGATCGGCAGGGGGGAGGGCAGGTTACTGCCGGACGAAGGATACAAGGGTCACCCGAATTAATTATCCGACACTCGTTTTACTGAATCACCCCGGACTCACTCGTCGATCTCCACCGATCCACGATTTGCCTCTTAAGTGCCCTTCACACCGAGACCTCGTGATCGGTCTCGATACGACTGCGATCGGCCCTCGGCGCCATTCTCTCGGCTACATTCTGCTCCAGGATCCGATGCGATCGCCATCTTTCCTTTTGCCCGTTCTCGCAACATATTAGAAACCCTCTTCGCAATGTATTATAAACGCTCCACGGAAGTGTATATCGAGTAAACGAACACCGAGTTCATCGAACGATTGATTAAACTCAAAATTGAACCTCTAATATTTATTGTTGTCATTCGGCCGACTAGACAGCACCTAAGCCGCTTTCTCTCTGCTACTTTAACGATTCCAGCAGCCAATTTAACGGAAGCCCCATTAATTCCGATAATATCTTTTCTCCCGAATAGAAAGTCGCATACGTCCTCCGCCGATTGGAGAAGGGAACGAAAAATCCGGGGAATTATCCACCGTAATGGCGAACCGTCGGAATCCCTGAAAGATCGGCAATTCCCGGGGAACTGGAGACTCATGATGTCCGCGTGAAAGGCCTGTTTGGAGGACTCGCACGCGCACGTCTTCGCGTCCGGAAGTCCTTTCCGTCCATCTAAGTTTCTATCAATTACACGAAAACCACGGTCCCGACGTATTCATCGTCGGGGTTTATTTATCCGACGTCTCTATAAACTTGTCAGCGAATGAAATTATAGTTGTAGCCCCGGTACGGGTGTAATTGGTATTCAGCTTGTAGAGCCGCGCGTCGTACAAGCGCGCGTAGGGTTCGTTAAACGAGAGACGATGTCGCTTATTGAGAGGCGAGCAATTTCATCGCGCGCCCGTGAGGGTTCCCCGAGAGAGAGAGGAGGAGAAGAGGGAAAAAAGAAGAAGAGGGTTGCGGGAAAGGGAAAGAATCGCAGGAATTAATGAAAGTTCGTACAAGCGCCGCGCGAATACCGGCGGACAAGAGAGGCGTTAATGGACGGCTGAAAGAGGCTGCGTTGCGCGGTACAAAATTAAAAAGAGGGACAGGAGGTGGGGAACACCCGTGCGCCGCTGGCTTCCCGTGCGATCGACACAATGGCGGTTCGAGGGCCGGGCAGAATAGGTGAATCGAATGCGTTAATCGGCTTATCGCGCGTTCCCCAAGACCGATACGCCGAATCAGCTGCTGCACCCTGAAAGAGTCAACGACGGGATCGTGTGCGTCCGTTGAATGCACGCGTATTCTCCGCGAGGGTTTTTACGCGTCTCGATCACGGCGTGGCAAAAGGCTCTTAGCGCACATCATTTCGTTCAGAAAACGATATCAATGAGACTCGATTCTCGACTTTCAACCCTCCTAACCGATCGCCTACGTTCCCATCGGAGGATCGTACGAGATTACAAGCGATCGCCAGCTCTTTCTGTCCTTTGAAACAACTTTTTTCAATCACCGAGCTACTTTTAACGCATATTTCGGATTGTCACAAAGTTTATTGGCGGCATGAATGAGCTCGGTCGCGGTTGCAGATTAACCAGGACACTAACAGAAAGGTACACTTTAACAGAAAGGTACACTGGATATGGCCGAACTTATTTATATTGAGATCCAATAAAAGGATGTTCTTTACTTACTTAACACGTTAAGTGAAAAATACCAACCCCAGAAATTCTTAGAAAATCAGAATAATTTATTTACTGCAACCACAACTAGCAATTTAAAATGTATTATAGGGGGTATTATCTTAACCCTTTTGAATTCGAAAGACTCCAATAAAATTCGGTTTATCTGGATATCTCGTAATAAAAATGAATTTCTGAATCCAGTCAAAAATCACTGTCAGTTAACGTGTTAATATTCCTCTGTTTCCAATTGTCTTATAATAGTCTTAATATTGTCAATGCGGACGAGGAAAGAGTTGTGCAGAATTGTTTCCACAAGGTGTAGAAAGTAAGATTGGAAACGTACAGCCACAGGGAGTTACAGAGAGTTACGTTTACAGGGAGTTTGTACACGCAAGGAATTTACAATGAACCAGCTCAATCGGCCATTCATACTTTCACCGACAATGCACCCCGCGTCAAACAATCGAGCACCACAGGAAATTACCCTGACATTCTTCCACACCTCCACCTAAGCTTTTGTACGGGTGGTTTCGCGGAGGGGATCGGAAGATCGAAAGATCGATTTTCAAGAAAACTCAATCGAAACCTTTCATCATCCACGAGGTCTCGTGACGGGGCTCGAAACGTCGAAATTGCCGGAGCACGTCCGAGTCGCCAGTGAAAGAACATCCTGCGCTCCGCGGCAACAAGTCTATCCCCGGGGAATTCCACAAAAAACGCCGGGCCGAACGTATAATTTTCTCGCTTCAGCGAAAATCGTTCCGACATAACGACATCGAGAAACGAAATCGGGGTCGCCCGGGAATGAGTCCGGGCGCTGGAAACAGAATCCCTCCGTGTTTTCGACTCGAGAGCACCGCAGAGAAAGAGAGAGGGAGAAAGAGAGAGAGAGGAGAGAGGAACGCTCGTCCCACACCCTGCTGCGCTGGCAGGCTACGATTTTCACGCGTCCCGTGTTCCCCGGGCTAACGCATCCGTCGTCCAATTAATATTCGAACCATCTAATCCGGTAAATCACGCGGGTTAACGCGTCCACGGAAGGGCGACTCGACGCGACAGCCTGGAAAAGGACGGATCCGATTACCTCACCTGGTTCGGTAGGTGGGAACGATGGCGTAATCGCGGCGGAACCGCGTGCCACGCTGTGTTTCGTGCGTGGTTTCCTCCTACCAGCCTGGACGAACCGGGATAGATAGCTCATAGGAATTCCGTAGACGATGGTTCTTCATGGGTATTAAAGAAAACCACACTATTATAAAATACGAAATAAGATTTATATCAGAATAGTAACTCTAGGAGCACGTTGTGAGACACGTCTTTAACCAGCGAAAGAAACGTTACGAATGAAACGCAAGGGATCGAAACAGAGGAGCAACAGTCCAATATTAACAATTGAAGATCGAGGGTCCCATGCCGAGAACAACATACAATGTATATTAACTGAAGGTACAATGTATGCATATACAGAGCCATAGCCGGTTCAATCGATCCTACCTTTTGAAGAAATAATAGATTGATTTTGTTCTACATTTATGGAATAAATTCCAACAAGATCTTTCGATTTAACGGCGTCTTCTGGTCTGGAACCTCGAGAAAATCGATTTTTCCTTTTCTTCTTGGAATAAGAAGAAAGTTTATATTTACTATATTATATCCCCCAATGTCGATACATTAATGACAAAAAAATCATTTCAATTGAAAGGAAATTAATGACTCGTTCAACTTCAACTTCTTTCTCACGAGTTCGACCCGATTTTACAGTAGAGGGGATTAACCCAGACTTGACATTGACTCTTCTTCAGTAGTTCCCCACTTTATTGATTCCCGTTACACTCATCAACAAAGTCGCAATTACACGGTACGAAAATAAGACTCTAGTGTTTCTTAAATTGGTTAACAGAGCTACCTGTGGGACTAAAAATGAGCCACACAGTGAATTCTCGTTACGAGTCAGTCGCGCCGTTCCGGTGACTGACTCTTAGACGAAATCCGAGCGTCGCATTTGAAATACACAGGTCACGCTGGAAACCTAAGAGTCATGTCCGTCTACAAGTCATAAAAGCCTATGACTGCTGAGCGATAGTGACAAGAAGACTGAGAAAATGTCTTTCTCCGATACAATCGACCTTCGGCCCCTCACCGCGGTGGTGTGGGTAGGTCCACTGACTCCAAATTGTGAGGTCGGCACTGACCCGTAATGAGAATTTACTGTATAATTTTGTAACGAATTCTGAAGTAAAACACGAGTGCGAAGAGTTCAGTAATTCCCGGAGAACCAAAGCGTGCACGCCGGCCGTCGAGAGAAAAGGACGAAGGGCAGCGCGGCAACAGTTTACCGCGCAATTAGGGACAAGGGTTGGTCCAGGGGAGGTTGCGAATCGGCGTGCCGATAAATCGACACCGTCTTATTTACGATAGCAATAAAGGAGCGGTAACGTTTGCCGCGGAATGCTAAATCGCTGGTTGCGAGGCGTTGTGCGTGCGACTCGGCGCAGCGGCCCGAGCCAGGCCCGACCGGCTCGAATGCCGAGGGACCCAACGCCCGACGATAAATAACGCGATTACACCACGTTCGTGGACGTAATCGATTGCGCTCGGTCTTCTAGGCGGTCGCGCGCAAATGAAGTCGCGCGACCGTCCGCCATGATCGAGCACCACCGGCCCAGTCACGGTCTGAATAGAAGGTTGATTAGGGTCGCGCGAACGGTGGAAAGGCGTAGCCCGTCGATTGAAATCCGCGAAAGATCGGAAACCCCCGATCGAGCCACTCGAATCGTCGGAGCCAGCAATTATATTATAGTTAGCATAACGAGGGACAAATTTCCTCCAGTGTCCACTCGCGCATCGCATTTTCTCCGCCGGGAAAATACCTGCGAGCTCCGGTAATGATTCTGGTTCGTTAAGACTGGGGAGGCGTACAGCAAACGATACCTGTTTATGCATAGTAAGCACACACACACGCGCGCGCGCGCGCGGTGCGTTTAAAAGGTTCTGGGAAGAACGTAGGATTGGTACATAAATAAGCAGCGAATTTTATTGGTTGATTTTTCAACTACCGGAAAGCTCGGCGATTCTCCTTTGAATCTTCTGTCATAGAAGTTGAATCGTTAACAGGTAGCTATGTCCCTTCAATTTTTTTCTCTGCCCTAAGTTAACGTTTCCGCAGTTCCAGGACGATTTTACACCGGACACATATTACCAGAGATTCGTACAAAAGCAGTGTAATTTAATTAATGAAAGCCAAACTAGAAATTTTCAATGTATTATAGGGGATGCTGTTTCAACCCCTTCGAATTCTAAAGATCTTAATAAAATTCGGTTTATCCGGATATGCCACAGTAAAAACGAATGTCTAAACTTACAATTAGTCAAAAATCACTGTCAGTGATATGTGGCTGACATGTTAACACGTGGCAGTTATCGTGTTAACAGTGGCATGTTATTCACGATAGTCGAACATGAGATGATCAGCAGAACGTATTCTAGAAGTATTCTCCACAATTACCTGCAACAAGTCGCAAGGGTTTCTGTCTAAAAATTCCGCGTTCGGCCAGCGATTACTGAAAAATGCCGCGGAAAAATTGGAAACGCTCGAGACCGAAAAAGGGCTGGTTAGCCTAGCAATTATACAAAAACGGGGGGTGGGTATTACTTTCAGGACGACCTTCGGGCGGGAATTACGAAGCGCGCGTGAAAAGCATCCGGGGCCGGGCAGGCTCGCGTCAATTACGCGCGGACGTCTTGCACAGATCCTAATTATGTAAATTGCGGTGTAACGTCTTGTTATAAATACACCGGCGCACCGAGTGGTGGGGAGGCTGGAGGGGAGGGAAACGACGGGCCACTAAGCCGGTAGAATTAAATTTCTCCTCGTGTACGTCATCCCTGCTTTTCATTCCGGGACGTTAGAGCGCGTCAGCGATTATCCTCGCGAGCTTCTCGGAAGGCGGAGAAGAAAATAGCGTCTAGACCGAGCCACGTCGGTCGCAGGGGTCTGAACGGAAAGGAACGGAATGGAACGGAGCGGGCTGCGTGCCTCCTGCACGGTGTAAGGGCACCGGCGATAAAACGAGAACCAGTCTCTCTATCTCCTGGCAAGTGACAGCCGCCAAGCCGCGTCGTCGTCGCTCGGCTCTCCGCTCGGCGTGGACACGACGAAAACCAGCGTGGCGGGAACCCGTGAGCGGAGAACGAGGGAGGACGGTTGCGAGAGTCGTACGTGCGCGGGTTATGAGCCGCGCGACCATGCGAAAGAGAGACGCGCCGCGCGGCCCATGGGATTCCCATAATCTCGTTTTTTCACCGCGGCATTCTCATGCCTACTTACCGAGAGAGGCCGGCGGCCTCTCTGATCTATGAATTCCGAATTCTTTTTATTTTCTCTCCCTCCGTCTTCGTGTCCCCACACCCCTTCTTCGACCAGATTACTTCCACGTCCTCCATCCCTTCCTGCTATTACGCCACTGATCTCTAGCTCCCTCACTCTCTGTCTCTCTCTCTCTCTCTTTCGGTTTCGCCATCCCTAAAATTCTCCGCCACGTTTCTATGAGAGCCATGACGGCCACGATGACGGGCCCACAATACCGCCATACAGAAAACGGCCCGCTTTTTTTCTTCCTCTTCCTTTTTCATTTCTCTCCTCGTCCCTCCACACCCCGCCACCACCGGGGCATTATGTCATAATGCGCTGATTCGAATACCTACCCGTGCGCCATGTACACGGTGTTTCCGAAAAACGGTCTTGGCCTGGTCTCCGTGAAATCTCACCGCGGTTTTTCAGACGTGGGTTCGGTAGGACGATCGATCGCTTTGGATCCGTTTCTTTCTTTAGGGGAATCGCGTAGTTTTCTTACTAGTATGTCGTGCTGGAAGAATGCCAGGATTCGAGAAATGGAAAAATATTTAGCAGATTACATAAACAGGTCTACAAAATGCATTCCAACCATTTCGAGTAATAAGGTCGATGCAATAGGAACGATGCAGTAGGAACGACCCTGCGCAGGACTACGCGCGAGCGAGTAGCCTAACAGGATTCTCCGTGCGAGATCACCTGGCACTTCACGAGCTTCGTTCCCGATTTGCGGTGTCTGCGGGCCCGTTCGCCGGGCGAAACTCGGGCACGGCTTTCGCGTACGATCTCGCCAACGGATTTTCCGGGGCTGAGGCACACGTGGGAGTGCTGAACCCTTTTTGTTTCTGTTCCAGCGGGCTGCTGCGGCGTTGGCGTCGAGGACACGAACGGCCAGGATGCCGGCGGCGCGGCGGGAGGAGCCGGTGCTGGTGGCGGAGTGGCCGTCATACCCGATCGGCCACCTCTAGAATTGGACAAGCTACCGCCTTACCATGATGTCGCGCCTAGTCCTGGTGAGTTTTCCCGTTCAACAATCGCTAATCGCGCGTTTAGACCAAACGGTTATCTATCCCAGGTCTATCCCAGTTCCGAAGATTGATGGAAAAAGAAGTACAATTTGGTCAATGAAAATGAAAGTGGTCTAAACCCTTAACAGCCCGGAAGCATTTCTAGTTTTCCACCAGGTCCAAGCTATTTTTCGCACGAAGAGAAACCGTGGACTCAATATTTTTATATCAAGTACAGAAAGGAAAATATTTGTATTTTAGTGAAAATTTATTAACCCTTTGCACTCGAAGCTATTTGAACTACAAAACGAAACATTTCTTCCGACCTAGAATATTTCCCTTCTATATACAGGGTGTCCCACATGGGAACACCTAAATATTTTTCGTATTTACAGTCCTATCAGAAAACTTCAGAGGACAAAGTGACACTATTGCATGGTTTTTAAATGGAATAGTATATATATATTTTTCATGTTATGCGCACAATAATGGTTCAATTTCAGTAATGATACAGCAATTTTTAGTGGCGTTATACAGTCAGTAGCCATTCGAATGCTAGG
>CM052137.1:5637315-5658218 GCA_028454255.1 Halictus ligatus
AGAAATATCTGTATTAAAAAATCCTCATCCATCCTCGGCCTTCTCCAAAAATTGTGAAACAATCGCCGGCAGATAATGTGCTGCTAGTTCAAAGAGTATGTTTTTGCCGGACATCTGAAGAGCCCTATCTTGCTCAGAATTCACCGACTCGAATATCCCAGGAATTTTGGACGGGAGTGTAGGTCGTGTATTCCGAACAGCCGCAGCATCCTCGCCTATGCAGCAGGTGGCAGAAAGTATGCAACTCGCGACGAAATCTCGCCAACGCTGCGCAACACGGGTCCCAATGTCGAAAATCGCTAGCTTGGTCCGCCATCTTAACCCCGGTGGCCGCGCATCGGAAAATCTCGAAAACCCTAGAAAAGAAGGTTACAGGGGACGATGGCAGGGTCATCCTGCTAGTCGAAAACGTAAACGGACAACACGGTGAACGCGCGTGAACGGACCGATCGGCGCCGGCTAACTTCGTAATCCGATCATTTCAGGTTACAAGAACCGGATTACGAGATGTACGAGAACGGGCCGTCGACGCCGGTGCCGCCTGGTCAGCTGCAGCACCATCACCACCACCACCACCACCACAACCATCACCTCCACCATCAGGAGCTGAGGATCGGCAGCAGGAACGGCGAGCACCCGTCCTACCAAAACACCGCGTACACCGGAAGCGACGCGGAACCGGACGGGCCGACGCTGAGCAGCGCGCCCAGCAGCGCGTACTATAGCGATCTCAGCTCGAACTCGGCGAACCAACAAATGCCGGCCGGAGCGAACGCCACCAACACGGGCACGAACCTCCACGGGAACCAACAGGGCCTGGAGACGCCGCAGTACCGGCTCGCAGCGATAAACGAGAGTTCGGTGCCTTCGGACTATATCTAGGCGACCTTGAACCCTGACCGGACCTTCCGGTTGGTCTAGAACCGGAGGACAAAGTCCCGGGAGATCCTGTCGAAGCGTTTCATGCTGCACGTTGAGGACCCGGTACGAAAACCGTGGCTCGAAGAAGGAAGACTGAAGATGCCAGGACTCTCAGGAATAATAATTTTACGCGAGCGAGAGGCTTCTCGATTGGCGAAGCGAACAGTGGACGGTAGATTAGAAAGTAACCAGGTGTCCTCGATAGCAGCCCGATGTAGCAGTGATAACAGAGATAGCAGTGCCATACTCAGAGACCTCGCAACGCATCCGTCTTTTCCACGGGGAAACGCCTCGCGTTCGTCGACGATTCGCGTGCTCCTCTCGAGAGAATTCGGATAATGGTTACGTACCGACAAGGACGCTGCCCGCGTGACAAAATTACAGGTTACGGTGCCGCTGTTATACGGTTGCTCCGCAACCATTCTTGTTCACCGCGAGGTGATACAGGTTCCCGATGTGTTCGTTTTTCTCTCGTTCGCCGGTCGATCCGGTGAATGGACACGTCATTATGCATTTATTAGCGAGGATTACGCAACCGAACGTTCGACGGGGCTCGCAAACAGGAAACGTCACAGGTGGACGTTTAATAGTCATGTTTCTCAGGGAATGGACTGTCCGCGGGGAATTATCGGATCGGGATCGGCGGTCTGGATTCGCCACAGTTTTTCCATCGGCCTGGCAAGAAACTGTTCGATCGAACAAGCCAGCCGTCTCTCGCGGTAATCATTCACTGGACGTAGAAAATATTAATGGTCGGCGCGAGGAAAATGATAACAGTCGTCGCGCGCAGGTGTAGAATATTAATTTCAATCGGAAAGCACGTTCGTGCCCTCAAAAAACACGGGAACATCGATACGCAGGGGCGTTCAATCATCGCCACAGTTCCTATGTGGCGACAAAGTTAAAAATACTCGAATACCTTGACACGCCTATTAATTATTGTCTACAATTTTCTGTTTTTAATATACCCCAGAGCTAGTTCGATCGAACCTGTTAGGAGTAAATAGTTACACGACGACCGTGGCTTTGCTATTTTTCTCAGTTACACGATTTGAAAACAGTGAATGTTACGATTGTTTTGTAACTATAGCTTCGCCATTATTCTTTACCTCGTTTGGACGAACCAGAAATCCATTCTCGTATTTTTCAACGAGGCAGAAGACTTCGACGTTAATAAATTGAGCCTCTATAACTCTGCACGTAACTTTGCAGTTACATATTTATATTTTTCCAACAAACATTTCATACGTCTTCCTAATTGAAACATTTCTTCGTCACGATCTTAGTCTTCCGGCGCAACCTATCTTTTCACATCTTTTTTGAAACGTGTAAAAATTAGAGTTGTAGAGGGTCAAGTATCCAGTTCGTTTCTCTGTTCGTCGATTGTTAAGGCAAAATAGCTGCTGTCGACGCGCAAGTGGAGTATGGTTTCTCTTACGAAGATTACTGCGGCCAGAGCGTCTCACGCGATTCTTCATCGAGGAAATGGTTTCCAGCGGCCAATTGATTCTGCTCTAGCCATAATCACCGTGCCCATTAGAGCCGTCGACCTATCGCTCCCGCGTATCGCGTAATTAGCATTGTTCTTATTGCCCCGGCGCAGAACCAGGAACACCTAAACAATGGATCACCGAGCATTATCCGGCCGCTACCGTCATTAATCGGTTGCCGGCGTTTGTTCGCGAACGCGGAATAGCAGGGTGTACCCTAATCAGGCAACGGGAGCGGCGGGAACACGCGAAACCGATGCGAATGAAGTCGTTTTCGTGGGACAGCTGTTTCATAATTTGACGCGCCGGAGGTACCAGTTAGGGCCCACGGCGGTGTCCATTTCGTTCGCGTTTCGAAATTTCGATCGCAGCCCACCTTATTTCGCACGAACGAGCCTCTCACCTTCTTTTTCTCCGTTCGCGACGATTTTCTGCAAATTTGCTCTTCTTTTCTCTCTCTCTCTCTCTCTCTCTCTCTCTCTGCGCAATTACGTTTCAAGACGTTTTTAATTCGCCGGGAGATTTGACGTTTACGAGGCGATGTGTCATTACCACGCGTTCAAATCACCGAACCGCGTTAGCATTCCCCGCGCGTTGAAGTCTCTCGCTTAGTCGCTCTATTAAGTCATTAATTCTCGCTATCCTCGTTTACGCAGTAACGACTTCTCGTTTCTTGCGTCCTCGGTCGTTCGAGAGATTGCTCGCCGCGTTTAATGAAATCATAAAATCAGGCAAGCGGTTCGCGTGCACGCAACAAATTTATCGCGCATGGTAAAAACCGCGATATCGTGTTCTTTGCGTGGTATGCGGGAAACATGTAAATTTATTTGTTAATAACCGCACGGCGAGCGAGGTTTCCACTTCGACCGTGCGGAAGTTTTGCGAAGACGTATGTCGCTCGAATCATAAATCACGGAAAATTCGCGAATTAGACGGAGCGAGCAACTCTAGCCAACGAAGACCTAACGAGTTTAAGACGAATGGCGAGTGTTATTCAAATGAACGCGGTGTTTCGCAGCGTCTGCGAAGGTATTCGTCACTGAATCGTTAAACAGGAGAGAACCACGGGCCTCCGCGGGGCTCAATCGTTTATCTTCGAACCCTCGTTCGCGACGGTCGAGTTAATTCGTTTCACCCGATTCGGCAGGACCCGGTTTAATCGTCGCCGTCGTGTCCTCTTAATTACCTTCCCTCGGACAGTCCCGATTGTTCCGGCGACAGAACACGAACCCGGTGGAGACGTTCCACAACGAGATTCACCGTCGCGGCCCCGCGTTCACGTCTTTCATTTGTGTCTCACCTGCGCCGCGCCTGTCCACGCCCGCCGAACACCTTTGAAACTCGGTAATTCTACCCTATAAACTGGATTCCTGTAATCCTCTCGCATCTTTTATTCTTTCCTTCGCGCCGCTGCGCCGGCAGGTTGCATTCGACGAAACCAATCTACCGCCCTTATAACTGTTCATACGCCTTTCGCGTGCAAAAATATTTTCGTGGCATTATTATTTATCTGATCGACAGCTAAGTGCACTCGTCGTTTCATATTTTTTAAAATTTGGCAACTCTTCCATCACGCTTGTCTGGGTTTACAATTGCAATTAATATTCTTGAAAGATCTATTACAAATTCCTTAGCCACGGACCGTAGACTTTGAAAAATTAGAAAATAGCCGCCGGTACATAATCAGTTAATAATCATACCCTCTGTGATAAATAGAATGCGGATCTTTGTGCATTAGTGGCCTCTGAAAATTTTGCAAAATATACTGTAATATAAAATTCCACAGAATTTAGTACGATTTTTATTTATTTCAAACTTACAAAGGTCACTGAAAATTTGCCTAGAAAAATTGAAAATTGCATAAACGTCTGACAATAAATTTTGACAAACTCCTCAAAGATTAGCACGCGGTGGAGACGACGCACCTGAGGGGGTTAACGTGTCGTGGCAAAATGGGGATCGCATAACCGCCGCGGAGGATGCGGTTAATTTTCGATCGCGTCTCCGGGAATCGTCGGCGAGCGGCGTTTTTCTGTTAATTGCGTACGCCGACGTAAATTACGCGGGGCCAGCTCGAGCGCATAAATAACCGCGACCGCGGTGGACAAAGAATCGCGGCGCGGGCGCCTCGTTCGCCGAAAACCGTTTCCGCGGCGCAGAATCATTCACAGCTCGGGCCGGTTTGCCACGATGCACCGCCGAGAGCAGAACGGCGAGGGGGAGGATGAGTGGGATCGTGGAGCGTGCAACAACAGATGCAACAATGCGCTCCCTCGCGGCCACGGCAAATAATTAATTGCGGCCCCCGCGGCCACAATGGCGGTAGGGAGAGCCGCAGCCGGTCCGGTCCGGGTCGCCGCGGACCGGCATTATTTCGCCGAAAAAAATCCCACGAACGCGCCACCGCGTGCGCCGTGCTCTTATCGTGGCCCGTGTTACGCGAACGGGAACGTATTATGGAATTCGTTGGTTGCCCAAGCTTAATTAAGGTCCACCTTCGTCCGCGCCGCTTCGTCTCTTCCGCATTTGCGGGCCGGGCCCTGTGTACACCCCTCTTTATCTCTCTCTCTCTCTCTCTCTCTCTCTCTCTCTCTCTGTCTCTCTCCCGCAGCCGTTCCGCAGCTGCGCCGAGAAATTTATGTCGAAGCTTGAGGGGATCCTAGAACAGGCCTGAGAAACACCCGAGGAGACGAATCGCGGAGGCTGCGCGTAGTTAATTATAACCGGCGACGTGCGCGCAAAAACAAGCTCTCTGACGAGAAGGTAGCGCGCAAAATGTCTCCGCGCGTCGACACGGACCGGTGGACGAACTCCTTCCACGGCCAGGACAGTATGCTCGAGATCGATCGAGATCTGATCTAGTCCAACCGAATTTAATCGCATACTGGCGGAACTGTCGCAAAGTGAATCGCAATCGTGAAAAAGGGATTCCTCGGGTCGAGATACGGTCAGAGGGTGGAGGAACTTCTCGATGTACATGGCTTCGTTTTCTAGAAAAATGAATTTGAAAATTGTACACGGAACAATTGCAACAGCTTGCAGTGGAGGTCGCATGTGTTCGGCTTACTTTGAACCGGAACCACGAAGGCCCTCCGCATGCACCGCGAACATGATTGCGTAAAACTTGAACAAGCACTGCAAGAAGCTTGGGAGGCGAGCAGCAACCCTGAGGCACCGCTAAAACTTGTTACACTTAAAATATTGTTTATGCTATTAAACCTTTGCGCTCGAAGCTATCTTAACTCCAAACATTTCTTGCGACCTACAATATTTCCATTCTATATATTCATTTCCGTGTTATACATATGAAAATTATGCAATTTACTAGTACAATACAAAATGAATAATGTGAAAAATCATTTGAATAATGATACAGCAATTTTTAGTGGCGTCTTACAATCGTCATTCGAGTGCTAACGGTTAAATTTGTTTGTATCGAATAGCTTACTGAACATGGAAGTGCTGCACGAGTTAATCACACTAGTTTCATTTTCGTAAAACGAACAAAATCGTATAGGCAGATTGTAAACATTCTAGGTCGCGAGAAACGTTCCGTTTCGGCGTTGAAATAGCTCCGAGTCGATTGAGAGTGCCGACTGACAATCAGTATTACCTTAGAAGGTGTCAGGTCGACGACTGAAGCACAGAAAAAGACGGTTGCAATAGGGGGTGTTCATAATTTCAAATCGGTAAGAAAATTCCTTTTGTTCGCTTATCGCGTATCCATGACTGGCAAAGCCATTCTTCGCCGCGTATCCAGGATTTATGTTAATGCCTAATATATATTTTGAGATATTTGACACGTTACGGTCGTCCTGTTAGCAACGCCCCCGTAGCGATACCGTCGCGCAGCCGCACACAACCGAGGATAACTTTCTCTGGCGATACCGGGTCCGGGTAATAATGCAACTTCCACGGATAACAGATGTAACGATGCAATTAAGTTGGGGGTTATATAGGCAACCGTATGAACAGAAGAAACATGATATAGTGGAACATAAATGACGAGTTAACCGCACGCTGACCCGAGCAGTCCGAAATCCATTCTCATTCATCAGACCGAGTACTTAAATCGTCATTAACAAGGGGATCGTGAGAATTCGTCCGGTTGGATTCCCGCGAATCTCCGGATTCGCGGAGAGAGAAAAAGGGAGAGAGAGGGAGAAGGAGGGTGGCGCAGAGAGACCGAAGACGGGTCCGAAGGATACTCGCGCAAGGACCCGCCCTGGCGGGGCGCACACCACTTTCTCGTCCCTGCTACGGGATATATAAATTATACATGTAAATATACGGGCGGCCAGGGCCGGCAGAGATCGAACCGTGAGATATCGAGATACGTGTTGGCGACCCGTACACCTCGCCGCTTCTTTCCCTACGCCCGGTCGTTCTCTCTTGTCTCCTCTCTCTCTCTCTGTCTCCGCACGCAGAAACTCCACGCATCTACGTGCCCGTGGCGAATACCTTTGTCCCCGGGTTTGCCACCGAAACGTCTCTTATCCCGGCCCTCTCTCCCGCCGCTCCCGCTAATTCCTATGCATTTTTCGCATTACCGGTGAAATCGCGACGCGCCGCCGTGCCGCCGTTTACCCGCGTTCAACCCGCGTTCACCCGACGACGTTCCCACAGCGGAAAAATGCCCCGTGGAATGAAGCTCCCCGGGTCCGGCCGGCTCGATTGTTCCTCGGCTTCTGGTGCACCGCTCGCCGTGATAATGAATCTCCCGCCGTGGGGTCACGACTCGACTGGGTTTCGGATAAGCCCCGGGATTTGGATCCCAGGTTCCTGGTTCTACCGACTGCCACCGCTTCGCTAGCATTTTCGAACGGTCCGCGAACCGTTAACCAGTCCCAGTTCCCTTATCTGACGGCAAATTTTCGTCCACGGAAGCGTCGAACACGACGAACCGGATGTCTCGCGAGTACCTTGAGGAATGTCCAGAATCGGTGTACGGTAGGGCCTCGCTCGTTGCATTGAACGAGCAACGAAAGAGGTAACCAATTGTTGAGATTTGTAGTATCGATCTTCTTTCGTTTCTACTTTGCCACCACAATCCCCATCACGGGTTCCAATCGGATTCCGTGCAAGGATTAGGTGTTACAACTCAGGTTGCAACGAGCGAGGTCCTACCGTATCTCCTCCGTCGAGAGTTTAAAGAGTAAAAGTTAATTAATTGAGACATTTTTCCTCTGAGGCGCTCGGGAGCTTACGGAAAAATTGTTTTCCAAGAAATGCATTATCAACGAATACGTGGACCAGGAAACCTGTATTTCTGATCCCGATTAATACGACAAACAGTCGGACACCGGTTTGCTTAAATTGTTTAATATAGTCACGGCGACCAGCAACATCGATCCGTTTCGATTAGGTATGCTAATTTCGAATACTAACATTGCATTCGATGTGAAACGAGTGTCAAACGTGCATGTAAGAGATAGCGTGACAAGTGTCAGACGTGTGGAAATTGTAATTGCAGATGAAAAAGGAAGCATATTACCGTTCGATTGATATCATAGGTATGGTTGCGAAACTTCGCAAGACAGCACGGCTTATCTTGGAAACGCTGTTTCAGTCGCGACACTTCGTGATACACTTTACGGTACAAATCGCCGAGAACTTCGAGCCTTCATGCGAGCCTTCGAGTTTCGATTGCGTGATCGGGTAACGTTCCTGCGACTCGACCGATTCGTTCTCCGATCTACGTACTTGTATGTGATGCTATGTCTCTTGCCTAACGATTACTGACCCATAACCGTATGTAAAATGTAATATAGCGTAACGCGATAGATAATGTATAAAATTCCCGATCGAGACTGTAGAATTGTAAAAACGTTAATTAAGCTTGCGAACGCGAAACGGTGCTGAAAAATGATCGTACCTAGATTACGTTTGATCGTTTGCTTTGTAATCCTACGAAGAGAAGATAATGTTATTTTTATTTTTGGATTGTGCGATTCATCTGGAATCGCCTTTGTCTAAAAAATAACTGATTCCTTTGTACGCGATACAATCGTTCGGAGGCAATGATTTGAATTATATTTTTATTTCTGGTTATTGTGAACACCGCTGATGGCGTTCGAAAATCGTTCGATGAATTCGAGAAGATCCTTAAGTTCTATACTAGAACAAAAATTCGCTGTTAGCTTTTTGCGGTTTTAAAAATCATGTGTGTTTAATGTGTAAAAGAGTGTACGCGTAGACGTTCTGAGGATCTTTTCGGACTTATCGGTCCGCAGTATGCATTTACTGTAGACTAGATTTTATATAAATATCAATATCGTTGTAAATTTAGTGCCCTAAAATGTACATATTTAATATTGCAAAGTGTAAAAAATGAATCTATTTTATTACCGTGTACATAATATTGTATGAAGCGTTTTTGTGCGCGTTACATGAATTCGTACTACGCGCGATGAAGTCAATTACTGCTATGAATGCAGCCGCTATTTGATGGCATTGCACCCTTTCTATGTAAGAAATTGTACAGTGAATAAACAAAAATTTGATACTTGCATCCTATATACTTTGAACGTATTATTTAATCAAGAATAACCCCTGGCTTAAAGTAGGTATAAGAAGTTATGTTGTATATATTATTTAAACTGATATTAGCTGAAAGAGAACTTAGACTTCTGTATCCAGAAACTATACTCAATTTCTAGTATTATTTTATAATGCATTGAACTGTACTGTCGTGCCATCTACGGCAACGGTCTAAACTAGTAACACAGACGAGGTATAAACCCCGTCGGTTCTTACATCTTTTCTGTGATTTAGTGTCGACCGATAAGGTAGGAAGTGACGCAGAAATGATACCAGTATACGGTAATTATTGGTATGATATCGACAGTCGGTATAAGTACCGACAATTGATACTGTTATCGATTGTCAATAACATATTATCGTTGAGGCATATTATTGATAATACTTTAATTTATACGAAATTACCGACGAGATCTCGCCGGTGGTTATGTTGTGTTACAGACAGAAGAAGAAATACTCGTCAACACTACGGAAGGTATCAGCAGAGAGGAAATGAAAGTGCTCACGCTCGGGGTGTTAGTGTACCCACTTTTCCTGCATCATCTTTTTAGCCTGGAACAGAACCTGCATCAACTTTTTAGTCATGCTAAATTTTAGTTATATTTTGTTCTATTTTTTATTTGGTGAGAAATAAAGAATATTAGTTACAACAGTTAAGGTGTTCTTCTTTCCACACCCTGAATATGAACATTCGATAATATTAACTAGTATAACTCAACAAGTAGGACATTCGTGAAAAATTAAGGGTTAAACAATTATATACGCAGATGCGTCTTTTCATTACATTGTCTTTATTTATTCATTGTCGATTCTTACATAAAATTATTGTGTTAAAATACAAAAAAAAACATGTTTAAATTAAAATCATGTTTACATGATGTGGATTTCGCGTCGGTAACCGTGATATCGCACATGGTAACATCCAGTAATTTAAAGTCAGTTTTACCTAGCGGTAGACTCAAGAACTAAAACAAATATCCGGATTTAGCTAAACGTGGATATGTCCAGTCCTATACTTCGTTCGTAGTAAGATCTCCTCTACTTTATGGCCCACTAGGAATAAACACGTTGCGACATCTACATGAAAATTAAATCAGTTCCTGCCTTAAGCAGTTTCATCGGTTTGTGTGTAGATGGCGTAGAATATCATCAAAATTTAAACTTATTCGTTTACGGATAAACATTATCAAATAATTAAATAGAACATGTAACATTACCTACACAACTCCTTTAGAAAACTGATATTATAATAATTAGTGCACCTATCATTAACATAATAAAATCGACAAAAGAAAGTATTATTTATTTACTTTTAAAAGATTTAAAATACGCCGGTTAGACGATTCATTAATCAATCATTTATTCTTACTCGATATCATCATTTATACATTGTATTTAGAAAATCCACGTGGAAAAAGTTACTACATCCATTATTAACATGATAAATACCACAGACAAGATTGTTCTTTAGTTACGTTAAAATTTGTTACCATCGTAGAGTATCTTACAAAATAATTGTGCACGGTACACCCTGCATAGAAATATTCGTAATGTCATTATTGAGTCAACCAGGGACGACGTGTTTGGTTGCCCTTGAACAAAGTGACGCTGGTGAACGTAAACCGTTGCGACGGACTGTTAAATTAAGGCACTTACAAAAGCTACAGTACAGCAGTAACGTAGAAAAATATCATTTCTTCGACAACCTGGCAATTACAAAGTATTGTGCGAACTTTGACTAAAATCAATAATTCGAAAAGCTCGATTAATTTGGTCGATCTCGGAAATTGCATCCGCTTTTGAACCTCCTTCCTCTACTTAACACTATGCTCAACAGTTACAATCAACAGACTTACCATAATCGAATGACAGTAGCAATAATCTCTCCGTCGGTACCATTTTGATATAATGATCCGCGAGACTTAGAATTCGCTGTCTGTCGATAGTAACAGCGGAAGGAGGGCTGACCAGTTTCGTATACATCCTGATCGGATTGAAGCCTCTGCGCTGTTCACGACGGAATAAATAATTTCTCTACAACTGCGCCGATCCTCGCCACGTGGAATCGAAGCCGCACGCGGTGTCCGAATCGGAATCGTTGTTATGCTGCGATCTGGTGGTGGTGACGACTGTGGTAGACGTTGGTCGCCGATGTTGACCGGATCGGGACACTTTGCCCTGTAACAAAGGGGTGCTGGGCTGGCTGGCTGTGTGGTCCCGCGACGATCCAAAATCCTGTGCCCTTCGACTCCTCCTCTTCTTGATGGCCGCGTACTTTGGTGGTGGCATCATCTTCTGGTCCAACTGAAGAAACAGTCGAAATTAACCAGCATACTTCTATGCGACCCTGCACCCCCCGGACGACGGAACCGATGACGGAAAATACAATCTTTTACTAAAATACTATCGTTCTTTCGTATCGAAACAAAATTTTATTTCTCTGCTATCAACACGAATCTAAGCGCTGCAGTAATACGGATATCTGATAGACAGAAATTTCCGTTTTCTTCTAAGAAATGATGAGAGGAAAGGTCAAGGGGTTAAGAAGCGAAGGTTCAATTTCTAGAAGCCGTTTCAATTCCGCCTGGACTGTAACTCTTGTTCTTCTCTACCGTCGACGGAGCGGTAGAAAATTCATCAAAGTCGAACAAAATGACCGGACCGGGCGAACCTTGAAGTCGAAGGTCTCCCGCACGATTCCCGAGCAATTTAGCTCCCTCGTCAGCTTCGCTGGCACCCGATACGCTCGCGCGAACGCACAGAGCAGCGACCGCGATCCAATGTAATCATCATCTCCCCGTCGCAAAGTAACGATTTTCGATTAAAATCCTGCGACGAAGTGCACGGTAATTTCCCCGCATCCTTCAGCGCCGTGGAAAATGCGTGTTAATATTAAAAACGAGTTCGCGTATTCGTCGCATAATCGCCGGAGCCGGCCAAGGGGTTGAATAATTATAGAGGGTCAAAAGCGGCGCGGTCCGTTCGAGTGTACAGGGTGAGTCACCTGAGATTCTCACCTGGAAAAGACGACACGAGAGAACGAGCGGGGAAAAAGTCCTGATGCAGACCTTCTCTCTCTCTCTCTCTCCTTTCAAGGTCATATTTCCCGGTATTTCGTTCTTTAAAAATGGACTATGTATTTCGAATATTGGGACAGACAAATTCCAGCGTGTGTAATGTGTTGACCTTCGGACGACTTTCAGTGGACCTTCAGGATTCATTCAGAATAATATTCATACGAAAATCTTCTCTATACACTTCTGCGATACGCTTGCCTGTTCCTTTTTTGATAAAAGGACGACGGGAGATGCTTCAGGTGAGCGTCAGGCACACCCTGTATATGTCGACGGTAATTTCGCGGTGGAACTGGGACCAATGGTCTACCTGCACATTATCCGCCGAGCCCCAGCTCTTGTGTATCTTCTCGTGGTTGCTGTTGCTGCTGGCGCTGCTGCTAGTTGCCACACCCAGGAACTGGCTGAACGCTTCCGTCGTACGTTTCACGCGCTCGTTCAGCGAGCCAATACGCAGGAAACCAAGATCTTTCTCTGCGTGGTCAACCAATGATCGTGTTAGCTCTGCCTGTTGCGAACTCGCGGGCGCAAGTCCTGACACCCTTCTCTGCTCGTCCTCGAGTGGGAACACCGGTTTCCGGCGGTCCTGCCCTTACAGAGCAACGACGAGCAACCCCCCTTACCGTATCGGGCAAATTTGGAATTTTTCCAATGATCTTTCAAGCATTTATTCGTTCGCTATCAGCGTTACACTATTAAGACAGTTAATCGTTACCATCAACAATTGCTCATTCTTAACACTAGGTTTACCGAGTATTTTAAATTACTTTATAAAAATAAGAAGAATGAGTCTGTCCAAGTTTTCAGCCATTTTTTAAATAATATATACCTAAGTAAGTAAGTTTGTTGAGTAATTCCACGTAGATGGATCTTCACAATCTCAATAATTGTAAATTAAAAATATTAGAAACCGTCATTTTGACGGGTCCCGTAAACCTAGTGTTAAACTCTTAACCCTTCAGATTTTATAAATCTTACTGATATGAATTTTCCACTCTTTAATCATCGGATGCCTGTTAATATACCTTCTAATGGCTCAGTTGTATTTGAAAAGAAGCTTAATTATTTTCTTTTAAAGAATAATCACTGTTCCTATTGTGTCGCTTGAGACAACTTCCTGTGTTGGAATAAAATTGCGATTGCCGTGGAATTGTTCAATGAAGATTTCTCCTTGTTCATTTGAATATGTAATTGGCAGGTTGCTCGTCTTTGCTCTCCGAATATTTCATACGTTCGCTATTTTGGAAGAGATTGATCGCATGCACCTAGGAAACCGGAAATGGATTTAGGGATGCTGAGATGTTGGACGTTCGTGGAGAATACAAGGAGGAACCAGAAGTTTCCAGTATTGTCAGGGTGCAGAGATCAATGTAACGTTAGCGAGATCAAAAGTTAGTGTTGCGAGTTACTTAAAATATAGTTAGTACTAGATTAAGCCTAGTAAAAATTAGGTTGTGTTAGGCCCGAGCCAGATGTTAGTTTCGTTTTTAGTTGGATTGGAATAGAGGATCGCATAGATAGATCATTGAGAAAAGGAGAATAGAGATTGGAAGTATCATTTGTGGTGGGGATGGTAGAAATATATCACAAGTAGAACAAACTAGGTTTGCTAACAATTTTCCTTACACTATAAACTATTCATCTGGAGTCTAGAATAACTTTGACTGGAATTGAACAGCATTTTCTTCAAAAATTTAGATAATGCTCAATGGGAGCTGCTTGGAAACGACGCACGTTCGATTCCAATTGCTCAGAACAATTCCAGAAAATTGTCAAGAAATTTTGTAGAAGCAAACGACAAATTTCTCGTTTCTACAAATTTTCCCGGTTTTTCGGCCAGACCGAATTATACGCGGGAAAACGAATTTTCCGCAGCGATCTATTAGTTCTACCATGCATTACATGTACGTGTGGCTGCACCGTGATTAGCGAACGCTTCATGCGGATTACTTCTTACCTGCATGCTTTTTCCTTGCTTTTATTTCTGAAAGAAAATAGAAAATCATTTGAGACTGTCTCGCTGGAGCCGCAGCGCGCGGGCGTCGCAGGAGATGATCGCAAGTGTCATTTAGGATTGTCAAGATCAAGATGGGAACGTATTAGTCATACTGGTTAGATTATTATCTTGTTAGAGCGACAGTTCTCGCGTAGCGTCGCTGATCATTTGGTTAATGACAGATAGAAGAGTTCCGGCGGTCGGTGCTGAGCAGCATGAAAAATAATTCATTTTGAACTTTTAAAGCTGCTCAACACCGACCAGGCGAATCCTATAACAAAGGACAATCATCAGGCATCGATTGGTTCGCGGATCAGGGTAACGTTAGGTTCGTCGTCGCGGACGAGTTGCGCGAGGAGAGTGCGATCGAGATTGTTAATCTTGTTAAGAAAAAGATCACTTGTTATTAGCGCGATCGGTCGCGAAATTCGAATCTTCAACGAGAGTCGATTGTTCGAGAAGAAGAGTGCAGACATCGCCGGTGACGAGTTAGGCTCCGTCTGTTTTAAATAAACGTGATTAAACAGGATGCGGTCGGTTGTGTTAATCAAGGTTTTCAAAATAAGTCGAGTCGCGGCGAATCATTAGGGATCGGGGAATGTGGTCGGTGCCGATTATGCGTTTCTCATGCTCACGTCAACATGCTTTATTATCTTGTAACAGTGATGGCAGAGAGAACACTAACAATTATTGGACGGCGATGCGAAATAATCTCGACTTTTCACAGGAACCTTCGTCATATCTTTTATTCAATCATTTACCTACCACTGTTAAATTTCACCGAAAAAATCTGCAAAAAGCTAATTAACGAGAATCTTCCAAAATACAAATTTTTAATCCTTACGAAAGAAGTTCGTTTAACCTTAATTTATTCTTCGCATTGTCGATTACGTTACAATTAATTATTGTGTTATAGTAAACAACAGATCTAGGAGGATGACAGTTCGCATCGCCGGCTAGAGGGTTAGCTCACATCATCTACGGTGCTAGGGGGACTAATTGTAAGTCTCTAGGTACTACTGCCACTTTGAGTCAGTGAAATTTCATCAGAGCGTTTATTCGATCTTTTTTTCGAACAAAAGAGAAAATCTTTTCTCCCGTGTGTCTCGTAGCCGTGTTCCAGTTACAACAACGAATGGACGAGCAAACAGTGAACAATAGTTTTCTCTTCGAAAATCATTTTCCCGGTTAGCAGTCGATGCACGAGACACGCGTGCAACTGTACGACCGAAATGATTGTCCGCGGTCGCAATAACAAAGACATTTTGACGCGTGTTCGTAAGCGTTCGCAGTGCCGACAACGTTTGACAAGGTGGAGAACATTACAAGAGCACTGGTTCGTGAAACTGAAGGTCGATCAAGCGGAGATCACTAGTACAAGACGTACACAATTTCCCTCTGGAACTTCGGGAATGAACGGGTCCACTTGTGCGTCGATCAATGGAAAACAGCAACGAGTTTGTTGCACATGGAACGGCAGACTTTTACAAACAAATACAACATTATTTCACGCGGAACAATCTGTTTAATGAATGAGGACATGCTCGTGTCCACAGTCCACTGACAAATTAATTCGCAAAAGCATTGAGACACATTAAAATTCGTTTGATATTTAATCATAATGGAACCTCGTGGAAGTGAATTGTTATAAGAACGCGTTGATACACCCACTAGATCCCACTTCCAAGGAAAACTATCGCTAAATTTCCACGAAGAAAATACAATCGAAATCCACTCGTTAAAATTTGTTACAAAGAATTCTGAAGCCTATATGTTCGAATCAAATTTTCGCGAAGAAAATAAGCTCGAAATCCATGGTTAAAAAGGTTCGCAAACAAGTTGAGACTAAAATATAAAATTTCCCCGAACGTTTGAAAATCGAAGGGGCGTCGAACGATTGTCAGAAGTTTGTGAAATATAAATTTCTCGGTGATTCGGTGAAAAATCCGCGACGTTCTGTGCAACAACCCGGCAACAAGATGGCCGTTACGGCAACGCGAAGATGGACCCGCGGATTCTCCATGGAATACTCACGTCAGCGTCGACGAAAGTGACAGTCATACGTTACGTTTTTAAGGTGCGGCTACTTTAATCTTGCGACACAAGCGCTTTACTACTTTAGCAGAGGTGTGCTTCTGAACTTGCCTGTGCGTAGCGGCAGCAGTAATCCCTACAACAGAAGAATACTTCCAGAGGCCCGATACTCACCAGAAGAGAACAGAAGAGGACAGAGAGGGGAGAAACCATTTTATCCATTTCACCACCCGAAACCATTATCCATCCTCACTATGTAATATATATATCAACCGTGATTCGTCGTTCCACACCTGGTCACCTCGCCTCGTTTCACCTATCGAGGAGGATCAAGCTCCGCCGGTGCATGCTGATGCAGTCGTGGGATCTAGCGAATTTGCCGGATGATCGAGGACGCGAGATCTCGCGAGAAGTTCGAGCGAATGAGCGGAACGTGTGATTGGCGGGCTGAGAATGAAAGATGTGGCGGAAGGATGTGGGGTCTATTATTTAGGATCGTATTTATCAATGTTTTTAGACAAACTAGTTTTCAACTCCACAAGAATTTAATTGAACTCTCGAGTCACCTTAGTCTTTGAATTTGCTTTTGTGTTTAAAAAAGGGCACGAAAGTTGAATACAATGTTGTGTAATAATGTTAAATAGTTCAGAATGTATCTTTCTTTTTGGAGACTAGAGTTTAAGGGTAGAAAAACGAAAAGAAGATTTCTCACGCTAAGTAGTTACGTGGTATTGAAACTGTATCGCATCTGTGAGATTTTCATCATTATTGATTGTTTCGTTGAAAATTGAGGAAAACAGGAGGCGGACAGCCGTCAAAGGGCGCAGCAAGCGTACATCGTCGAGACGAACGACCGGAAACATGCACGCGAGCGAAAAAGAGCCGACAGTGAAAATAAGCGAATAAAGATGGAGGCCGAACCAGAGCCAAGCGCATGAAAGCGGTGCAAACTGCGGTGTATCTGGGATCGTAACTTATAATTGCTTTATCGTGCCGATTCAGCATCGCATTCTACACGACCACTCGGCTTCTATTCCGATCTAATTTATCGCATCGATCGCCGCGCACTCTTTCCGCCGACCGGTATTCAATTCGACGAGAAAAACTTTCTTTTCCGCACACTGATTGATTTAAAAACATAATTACAATCCGGGCAATTTCAACTTATTTCGTTGGCACAAAAATCCCTGGCCCTTCAAAGTTATGGTTCACGATTCTCATTCGAACCGCCCGATTTTATTATTAACGAAAAAGTGAAAATATTATTGCAGCAGTATTTAATGCGATTCTATGGAATTATTGATCGCATTATCATTTAACACCGAAAACGGTTTACTTAATGAAATAAAGAAATAATGAGTACCTTCAACCTTCTTGCATTTTGCAAATTCTAACCAGATTTGGTACATTGAAATTTATTTTTAATTCCCGTCGTTTAATTCCAATATAACGCGGCCCCGAATCTCATTTGTAATCGAAATCGATAGAAAAGAAGTCTTCAAGCAAACATGTTGCTCCGCCGTTGAGAAAGCATTCTAAAACACGTTTGTCGAATTTTTCCAAATAGAAATTTCGCGTCGTTGTTTTCGAAAAGGTTTCGTTTCGCGAGATCGTCCGGGAACAGACTTTCCCCGTTCGAATGTTCGCCTCTTAACGTTACACAACTATAATCGCGAGCGTTCGGCGACAATGCTATTGTTCGGCCGTTTAAATGCACGTCCCCAGCTCGCCCCGTTTTTCTCAGGCCCGCGATTAATGTGAAAATTAATGGAACGACGCGATCGCACGAACGATAACAGGGAGACAATGATTCTCTTCTGTAACTCCCCCTGCCCTCCCCACCCCACCCCACCCCTCGCGCCGCGGAGAAGGGGACATTATAAATACAGCGACGGGGTGTAATTTGCTTGCAGATCGAATTGCGTAAACATCGAGAAACTGTTACGGCGATTATTTACAGCTCTTTCTTGTGTCGGCGCTTTGACAGCCCACTCAATTGATAAAATCGCTAGACTGCGGATATTTATGTCCCCATCGATTGTCAACGAGTTGATCAAATTCAAACACCTTTGAAATTAGAATTATCAGATAATTCACGCTATACCCAACACGGAACATTTTATTCGACCTCTTCCAAAATTGTTTTGCGCGAATTTGCATTTTCCGCGGTCTATCGACCTCATAGTATGCTTGAAGGTAAAATATAATTATGAGTGCAGTGTTCGTCGATTATAAAATAAATCAATGTCAGAATGAAAATGTGTGAGGTTTCAGTTTCGTTTCGAATTGGATTTATAATTTCGAACACAGCGAAACGTATCGAGGAAACTTTGAACCGGGTCCCCAAAAGTTCGTTACAATTTTGATTTCCCGGAGCTAGGAACGTGGTCTATCGATTAATTTAGATTAAAATCGTGGCTGGCACGAAAATGGCGTAATACTTACTGCGGAAGGTGTCCTGACTGACCGCGGCCTCCTGTGAGACCAGATATTGTCTCGCTTTCTTTCCACTGTAGTCACGAATATCCTGATTTGCTCCTACACAGTTTTACGGGGAAAATACGTATTCAGTTGCGCCAACACAGTATCAACGCTCCAACAAGCACGCATGCTTGCGCCGAATTAAGTCTTCAACTCACCGTATACTTGGACTAGAAGGTTGAAAACGTTCTCGTGTTCGAACTGCATCGCAATGTGCAGCGGCGTGTACCCCTGCAACATGCAACAATCATTTAGATTTTGTTTTTAAACAACGTAGCAAATGGACATCGTACAATCTGTCCCATCTGTTGAATGAATTTATAATTCGCCAAGAACGTTCAATGAAATTCTTTATCGTGTATAAATAGGCGAAATATGAAACAATAAAAACCTAGCTTTACAATCAATGCAGAAAATTTTAATCTTGCGGAAGGATCTACGACCGTATTTTCTGTGACACAAATTATTTTACGTAGCAATTTGATTATTTATGTAGCGAAGAATTTTTGTTTCATTCCGTGCTTCTAGTTAGAATTGCACCGAGAATGGCAAGATAAAAATTATTTCCATCAACTGCGAGGACAGTTTATTCCACGGCAGAGCTGTTTAATCACCTGATAATCATTTGCAATTTTTACGAAGAAACCAGAAAATGGCATGAACCACCGCGCGGTACGTAGTCAGCAATTTTAAAAAGGACATTTGCATAAAGGTTCACAAGTCTAATTATTACTAATCCGGAGATCGCGATTCTCTCCCTCGCCGTTCCCACGGGGCCAGGATCAACAATAACACGCGTTCGATCGCAACATAAGGGAATTCTTAGAGCAACGAGCGAGGAAAAAAAAGGAGCCACTCGGCGAATAAATCTCCTCATCGGCGTCTTATCGTATCTTCGCTCACTCATTTTTTCTGCTTTGCGAAAGACCGCCGGAAAGGCGGGCGGAGAAGGCGAGAAGGAAGAAAAAGAGAGAGAGAAAAAAAATAGACGTCGCGTCGGACCCCGCGGGGACAATGAGGAATTAATGGCGGCCCATTATGAATATCACTCGGAGCGTGCGAATTCGCGTTTCCGCGACAACAATATTATCGCCCGGGGACCGAGCGTGTGCGTGCTCCGGCAAGATTGAAACGCGATCCCGCGAAAACGAACCTCGCGTGCGATAGATCGACAACCGTATGAACTTTCCGACTTTCATCCGGCCATTGCGAATCCCGGGGCTCCGAGAAACTCGCCCGTTAACGATTTTCACGACGGTTTTCCCGAACGCCTTTCCCGCGGAAATTTCCTCCTCGAACTGATAACAATGCCCCGGAGAAATTTATTCCGCCGGTAAACCGGTAGATCTTTACACAAAATGCAAATTGCGAGTCAATTTTCGCTTTAAAATCTCAGCGAGTCGACAACGGTACGAACACAGTTCACAGCTTTCAATTTCAGCTATTCGTTTCCATCATAAATCTGCAGCGTAGTTTTCTGGAAAATATTTGATTTTCTTTTTTAAACCCACCCTCGCAGCAGGACTTGAAAATCTAGTGTAACAGAAACCTCGAAAACAATTGATTCTCAAACCGAGCATAATTTAAGAACGAAGCTTCGAACCTGATTCTTTTAATTTTCGTTTTATATTGCCGTGAAGAGAATCATCCCTTAAAAGTCCTCACAGTCACCGTCGAATACCCCGTACGGTGTAATAAATAAAGCTTGAATAGGACAGAAGGTAGGCCTTGAATAAAATTAATTTGATTCTCTTTTGACAAAAATCGCGCGGCGGCGTTCGCGTTAATTAAAAACGTCCGGGCTCTAATATGTAAATAATCGGGCGGAGCACGTTCGCGAGGCCCGTCACCGAGGAGCTGAGTGGACGGAAATTAACGAGTTTAATTTACCGGTCTCGCTATCCAATTATATAAATGTGCGAAAATAACCGATTACGAGAGCGTTAATATTCTACCATATTTCATACCGCCACGTTTCCGGGGTCTCTCGTAGGATAACACGGAGGCCGCCACGGACACCATGCGTCCTCGATCAACCAAAATTATACAGGAAGATCGGATCTTAATACCGAGCTGCTGAATTATTAATTATTATAGGCGTTATTGGCCAGACGATCGAGCCGGTCACGATATCCCGTATAGCATAGTAGTATCTCTGGCAAGAGCGCAAGGATCGCAGGCAGATGTTTCCTGACGGAGGAAAAGCGGACGCCTCTCTCACCTGTCGTCTTCAGAACGATACTAATTGCGAGATAACGTCACTCGGGCATTTCGTTCGCCGTTACACGATTTCTATACCCCGCCATCGATTTTTACAATGGTAATAGCCGTCTCACGCCGTTCTTTCTTAGCGTTTCGAATATCTTG